>JARFYF010000084.1:86700102-86719264 GCA_030265395.1 Rhina ancylostomus | reverse complement strand
AATGGGATATAGTTTCCTACTGAATCATTTCTTTATTTAATAATTGCTTATTTAGCTGTGCTAATATAATATATTGAAGAAGCCAAACTAAATGTTTGATTGAAACATATAAATGCAGAAATAGATCATTTATGCTTGTTATTCCATTTAATAGTCCATTTGATATCCAGATTTTTATGTAAAAGCTGCAGCAGGAGGATTGTGAGAAGAAATTCACAGGGATATGGGAGACTTCCAAATGCAAGAAAGGGTGAGGATCCTTAAAGTTGTCTCTTGTCCAGGCTTGTTGGTCTCTTGCTTGTTCGACCAAGTGTTAATGGAGAACGACCCACTTAAGTTGCAAAACTAAATTCTTGGAAAGATGTCCTGCTGAGGAAGAAGGGAGATTTTGGTGAGTGACCCTTTCCATATGAGAGTGAGCTGATGCTTATAACATGGCATCTGTGCAAAAAGTAACCACTGTTTGTCAGTCCTGATGAAGGGATTTGACCTGAAATGTCAGCTGTTTATTGTCAGAGGTAAGTTTTTTTTTACACAGAGTGGTAGGTGTGTGGAATACACTGCCAGTAGTGGTTGTGCAGGCAAGTACATCAGGGACATTTAAGAGACTCTTAGGTAGCCACATGAATGATAAAAAAATGGAGAACTATGTGGAAGAGAAGGGTTAGATAGATATTACAGCAGGTTAAAATGTTGGCACAACATCATGGACTGAAGGGCATGTACTGTGCTGTTATGTTGGATGTCCTATTTCCCACCCTAGATGCTGCCTGACCTGCTGAGTTCTCCAGCATTTTGTATGTTACCACCACTTGACCAGAACTATATTATTGAATGATCTAGTGTGAAAGAAGCCCTTTTATGCCTGTGCTTGCTATTTGGAAGTGACATTAAATTAATCTCCCCTGTTACCTCCATACTTCTGCAAAAAAAATCCAGTCCAATTGTTTATTCAGTTTGGAAATTATAATTGCATCTGATTACACCATCATCTCAGTCAATGCATTTCAAATCCTAACAACACACTGCAAACAGGGAAAATCATTTCATTACAAATTACTCTATCTAGTTCTCAGTTCTGAAAAGTATCATCCTCATCTAGGCTTTCAGCATTTATAATGTGGATCGTCATTGATTGGGAATGGGACCCACCATTTCAACATAAAGATTGCAAGAGTAGGACAAAGACTGGGTGGAATGCAGCTAGTGTCTGACTACAAGGAGCCTTCATTATTTTCAGGGGTCAAGTCAGGAATACTCAGTACTTTTCTTGCCTGTGTCTGGTTAAAGCTCTGGACACTGTGTAGAAATGAATTGTCTGATTAATTGGTGTCCTAATATCAGTATTTTTTCACTGCCAGTGCACTGTGATGCACAGTGTATTACCAATGGTTGCACCACAGCAATTAATCAAACTTAATTTGATAAAATCTCACAATCCTGGCACTCATACTACTGAAATGGATAAGACCAGCAATGTGGAGACACAAGAGACTGTGTCTCCACATTGCTGGAATCTATGGCAGAAAACAAACTGCTGGAGGAACTCAGCAGGTAAGGCAGCATCTGTGGAAGGAAGTTGATAGTTGAGGCCCTTCACCTGGACTGGATGCAGGGTCTCAACCCGAAACATCGACTGTCCTTTTCCCTCTATAGATACTTCCTGACCGGTTGAGTTCCTCCAGCAGTATGTTTTCAACACCAACAATATCATAGGAATATCATCAAATCTCAGTTCCTGCTTAAAAAAAATCATGCATTTTGTCAAATCACCAATATTAATGAATTCTGGTCTGATTATCTTTGGCTATTTCTAGTTGTGTTGAATAATTTGAATTTAGTTTTGCAATATATTGTGCTTAAAAAAAAAATTAAGTGAACTAAATACTTCCATAGGTATGACATTTCATCAAGTAATATGTTAGGAAGCTAGACCTTGTCTCACACTACAAACTGTTTGGCTTCTGTGCACTGGGAGAATATATGACTGTAAAGCACTATTTTGATAATGAAGTTTCACCCAAAATTTATCCCTGAAGCAACACTTAAAACAGATTATCCAATCATTATCACAATGTTATCTGCAGAATCTTGTTTGCAATTTGGCAGCCACATTTTCTACATTATAGACTTTGGCTGCACTTCAAATGGACTTCATTAATTGTAAATAATCCTATTGGCATGAAGCTTTGGTGTTCCTTCAAGCAACCGAGGCAATATTCTGATTTCCAAATTGGCCATTATTGTGGGGATGACATCATCATCAAGTTTCAAATACTTCAAAGAGAAAGTCATTTAGCTCTGCTAAGAGCCAGCATAGACTCGATAGGCTGAATGGCCTCTTTCTATACTATCCCATTCTATAATAGGAATGAACGATGTGTGGAGCTTCACTAGTACTGTGATCAAACTTCCACGTGAACATTACTGGTAACACCAAAGCATTGAATAGTTTTCTGATAAGTTATTAATAATTATAACTTCTGAATTAAAAATACATTTGCTGGTAAATTCTCGCACAGAAGGATGAAACTATTTGTTTTTAAATCTGAGTACTAGCGGATCACGTGCAGGGAAGTGTAATTTTATAACACCCATGGTGTTATTAATAAAATATGACAGAAAAGGATGTACTGGAAGTAAATCTAATAAACGAGGTTTAATGTATTATGGATGCTTTCCATTAGAAGGTCCTGCAGATTTTGTGCACTGGCTCTTCAGTGATATTTGCAAACAGAATCTTCATTTTAGGATATAGTAATGACCAACAAAAGCAGAAAATGATTAAAAGCTTTCACTGTATACCTTAATATGAAGTAGAAATATAAGAGAGGCTACATTTAACCAATATAGGTTTTCACAAGAGGGGGGCAATGCTTGCAACAATTATAACAACAGCTTCACACTCTAATCACAATCACTTTGACTGCATTAACTCAAAGACTGACATCACTTCTGGAAATTTGAAATGATTTGATCAAGAGGCCCGGTTTGTGGAGCTTCAAATAGTTATGAAGTTTGGACTTCCAGCCATGAGCCATGGTTGATACAACTCCAAGAGTGTAGTGGGTAAACGTAAAGGGGGAAGTGGCAGTGTGGAGAGGATAGGTAGCATTGGCACAACAAGGAGTTGCCTGGGAGATGTTGAAGAATGGCACAAGGTTTTTTTTTTGGTGCTATAGATCATGAAGCAGGAGATGGTCTGAATCAGGAGATGTCTAAGGTCTGTGGGGGACAAGGTAGAACCTCCAGACATATGTTGTGTAAGTAGTAGGAGAAGATGGCCATGGTCATCAATGACAGGTCTCTTATTGTAAGGACCTGATAGTTCAAGGACCACACACAAATGGTGAAGATCAGTGAACAAATCCCATCAATTGCACCACTCGCCTCAGGCACTGCACCACACCCTCATCACTTACCTCAACAACAACCCCTGCCAATTTGGTTTCATGCCTAACATTCATGCACTTCACCACAGCCTCATAAACTTCTTACTGCCGCAAGCCTCACACCTACATCTTGAAGTTGGCACGTGGTCAGCTATTTCATAATGATAACCACATGACCCAAACACAGTGACAGACATCACCAACACACTTCCCTTTCTCTTGCAGGACTAGATTGCAAATAATTACAACCAGCCAAAGGGGTAGGTAGCTACATGAGTAAACCCATAAGGAGGAGACCTTGCTCACCATGTTTGTAGTAGCTGTTACTAACTGTGGCCAGTGGAGAGCTGATATACAATTGGTCATTTTGACTTGGCTAATTATCTTTCTCACAACCCACTTCCACTCACCTTTTCTGAACTAAAAGCTGCAGACAGGGTAGGTACATACCCCATAAGTTACCCCCTTCACTGCACCGTTGTCCTTTTTTTCTACCAAGAGCTGCAACCTAGCCAGACAGTTGAAAGATGGTCCCCCTGTCAAATGTGGCAATCCAGTCTCCAGCTTGGATACTATCTCTGTGCATAACTTAAGAGTTACCTTGTAGACAGGATTTGTATGTATTGAACAACAGGGCATGATTGATCTGAAGGCAGATCAGGGAAAGGCAAGCGAGCAAAAGAAGGTTCTCTTTCTGTGCAGAGGAATTTGAAGGGCCAGTCCACAAAAGAAAGTTTCTGGGACCTTGCAGAAATCCTGGATGCAGTGCTTAGGACCATGGAAGAGTCCTTCAACAATGTGACCCAGATCTTTGTGCAAATGAAGTTGACCCTTTCCAGCCTGGAAGTATTACACACATTCCTATCAAGCTTGTCTCACCCCAGCTTGTATACTGGAGCCTTCAAGCTCTTAAGAATGGTTCCAAACTTTAATAAATTCAATTGTGTGTCAAAACAACAATTACTGAAAAGTAAAATTAATGCAAAATCTTTGTGTTATAAAAATAGATTGATTTATTAATTAAAATATGTGGAAAAGGGTTTTGTTATCTGCTGTAGATGTTAACATATTATCATCTTGTAACATATTGTAAGGAGACTCCACTATTGCTCCCTCTGCCTTCCAGTTCCTACCACTGCTGCTGCTGCTGGTCCTGCTCTTGTCCCTTTCTCTCTCATTCTCTCTACCTTGCAATCCCACCTCTCCCCTTTCTCTCTTTCTTTCCATCCCACCCTTGTCCTTCTCTTTCCATCCCAACCCTTTTTCTCAATCTCCCCTCTCCCTAATTGCCCTTCGGAAGGTGGTGGTGAACTGCCTTCTTGAACAGTTGTAGTTCTTCTCGTGAAGTTACTCCTGCCATGGGTGAGAACTTTGGTGAGAAGTTTCAGGTCTCAGACTCTGCAGGAATAATGGACAAGTGAAATATTTCCAAGTCAGGATGGTCTACGGCTTCCAGAAGAATCCAGAATTGGTGGTGTTCCCATTCCTGTTGCCCTTTTTCCTTCATGATGAAAGAGGTTTTGAGTTTGGGAGGTGCTATCAGAGGAGCCTGGGCTGTCAGAGCCTCTGCAATTGCTGATTAGTTGAGATTTCTATGGAATTTGGTGTGGTTTGATTTCTAAATTTGGTTGGGACATTTATCTGGTGTTAAATTTTTTATTTGTATTTTGGCCAGGCAGGCACTGTGATGGAAATGGATGAAAATGAAGATGTGGGGTGATAGTGAACAGGAAATTAGCAATAGCTTCTTGTAATTATAGTTGGATAATTTGTTAATGGACAACCTGCTAGAAAGGGGTTTGCTAGATTGCCTCTGATTCTTCCTGCCCTACAGCTCCTCATCCACAGTTGACACAAACAGTTGAGCCCTCACAATGGTGTGATTGCACAGCAGATCACCAAGAACCTTGAGACCCACTCTCTCAAGTACTGCAGAGCTCCTCCAGACAGTGGAGTCATCATCGCAGCAGGTGAGAGAGCTATTGTTCCATGTGGCAGCATGGTTCTCATTGTAGGCCTGTTGCACATGGGGGTATTGGTTGCGCACTTAGGGCTTAGAGCAATGTTGTCAATGGACAGCCCTCTTCCAGCTCTGGCTACTCCTGATTTATCGTGGTTCATCAAATGAAAGCATTATACACTGTCGTAAAATTGGACCATGGTTTCTTGCAAATGGTCAAACACCAGGTGGACACTGATGAAGAGGAAACCCTTTCAATTGCAATTCATCTCTGAATTGACTTTTGAAAACATAGAAAAACTACAGCACAATTCAGGCCCTTCGGCCCACAAAGCCATGCCGAACATGTTGCTACCCTAGAAATTACTATGCTTACCCATAGCCCTCTATTTTACTTAGTTCCATGTACCTATCTAACAGTCTCTTGAATGTCTTTGACCAAGCCTTTGATCATATTCTGAAGAAGGGTCTTCAAACTGATATGTTAACAGTTTCTAGATTGTTTGGTTGACCTGCTAAGTGTTTCCAGAATTTTCCGTTTTTGTTCACCTTTGGTCTTCTGTGCTACTAACTCCTCGCTACAAGCTCATTTTCAAATCTTATTTGTTGATCACGACTTTGAGGTACTTGGTTTTTTTACTGTTTGGTTGTGGATTACCCAGGTGGAATGTGAAGTGCTGTTCTTCTAGTTTGTGTTTGGCCTCATGCTGGCAGTGTTTATCCGCTTTCCCCTTTACCTCCATTCACTGTTCCTCACCAAATAGTGTCGATAGAACACACTAGCAAATTATCTGGTCATTATCACATTTTTATTTGTGGAACATGATGTGCTAATTAGTTTCTAATTTATACCAAGAGTAAAACAGTTATAATCTTTCAGAAGTATTTTATAGCTACAAAGTGCTTTGTCTTGAGGTTTTGAAAGTTGCTATATAAAGGAACATTGTTCTATTTTTATGCAGATGACTGGTTAGAAAATGAGCCTCAACCTAATACTGCTGGGATAAGACATTTCTTTTTGAAAGTTGCCATTTTCTGGTGGGGCAGGGGCTCTGGGCAGTCATTCTCTGTAATTCAATGTTCTTGCTATGACAGGGAGTCACTCTACAGTCTGGATACACAAAATGCAGAGCATCTCCCATCTCCTGCGCAGTCTGACCATGTGAGGTGTATGATATTTGGAGAACGGAAACAAGAACTTGGATTCATTCAGGCCTATGTACATCTACAGATTATGCCAAATGCACTTCATGGCCATTGAATCACTTCAGAAATCATTGTTAGTTTGAAGACATGGGAGATTGCAGATGCTGGAATCTGGAGCAACAAACGATCTGCTGGAAGAACTCAACAGGTCAAGTGGCATCTATGGGAGGAAAGGAGTCCTGATGCAGGGTTTTGAACTGAAATGTCAACAAGTCTTTTCCTCCCTCCTCCCTCCTTCCTCTTTTCCTTCCATCAAATTGTGTGTTGTTTATTTGAAGATGTACACACAAGTACACAAATAGCTGCTTTTCACCAGCCTTATCCTAGCTGTGCTCTGACATCAGACTTCACACAGAGCTCAGTGGTGTTGTACAGACTTGCTGTAATTCTCTGGCACTGTTATTGAGGAATCCATCTGAGAAAAGGTTATGGGACAGCAACCCCATTAATTTCAGGAGGGAAATTTAATTTAGTAAGAGACACAGGCAATTTAGTTTGGTAAAAATAACTTACATTATTAAATGTTTTTAATACTTTAAATAGTTTTAATTTGTTAACTTTGTTTCATTGATCTTTAATAGGCCAGATCTACCACTGACTCTGAGATTGACAGCCTTTCTTAGAAGGTAGTCAAAACTGGAACCCTGCACTGAGAGGTTCCTTGCTAATTGGAGATGCTCAGGGTAGTACAACACAGGAACTTTCTAACGGTTGGTTGCACTCCCAAAATGCTTTTGATAGCTGATGAAGCCCTGCACCCAGGCTTGCCAGCTGTCAAAGCTGTCACTGAAATTGAATAATTGTGAATTTCTTGGACACTCAGAACCATTGAAAAACCAGGTAGGAATTATTAATCAAAAGTTCTTTAATTTTGTTTAAATTGAAATACTAAAAGCACAATTTCAGACTCATACTTCACACAATTAAATACACTTAAATTCAATGACTTCAATCATTGTCTTCCTTCTGTCCACAACCATACTCTCATTTACTTTAATGGGACCAATGTGCTTTTTCCAGACCAACCTGACATATGCTTAGCAGGCAGGTTTCCCAGCCAAAGAACTTCCATTCAGTTAAGTGCTAAGAAGCCAACAGATCTAAGCAGATTAGTTGGCTTTTAAGTGGAATATAATGGCCAATAAGTTTTGAATACTCTGCTCACCAGTGTCATTGAGAAACATTCAAAGTCCACAATGGGTTTGAAAATTGGCAAAGACTGGATTGTGGTTCAGCCAGCTGTCAAAGTTATTTTTCTGTTTCTTTGGCTGTGTGATAATAGAATCATTGAACTTATAGAAAATTTGCAATACCGAGGAAGACCAATTGGCCAATCAATGAAAGAGCTACCCTGATCCCATCTTTCAGTGCAAGGTCAATAACCCTGCAGATCAAGGTTCTTCAAGTACACTTTCGAAATACGATTAGGGTTTCAGCTTCCATCGCCCTCTCAGGCACTGAGTTCCTCTTTCATTCTGTTTCTGAAACCATTTTTCCTCCTTTCCTCTCTAACCATTTTACCTGAAATCAATATCTGTTGGTCCTTGACACCTCTGCTTTTCATTCCTTCAAAGTCACTCATAGTTTTAGCTTTTCTCTATTAGGCAGTCTCTCAAGGTCGATGATGGCAGTTCTGTGCATTCTGAGTTGCTGATGAGGCTAGTGTGAAACCTGCAGACCTTGTCATAGGCAGGCCAAGAGATGCTTGAGAGAGTGGGTGAATCTCCTTTTCACTCTCTTCTGTGGAAATGATGATAAAATAACTGTTGAGATGACTGAAATAAACCATCATCTTCAGAGGCATGTTCCCTTGGATTACCATTAACTGGGGCAGCATGTTAGAATGCTAATTGACCATAGAGTCTATTTTTGCCATCAAAAAAGCTTTCATTTCACTTTATTGGCTGGGGGTGGGAGGGGGGTGTGTTGGTCCTGTAATATTGCAGCACTAAATTCTGAGACATAACAATGAAAGGTTCTGAGGCTTGATGGAATTATGCATGTTTTGTCAGAGTCTCTGCCTCCACCACCCCCTCAGGCAGTGCAGTCCAGGTACCAACGACCCGTTGGGTGATAAAATTCTTTCTCCCATCTCCTCTAAACCTTGGACCTATGCTTTCTGGTTTTATACACCTTTGCTATAGTGAAAGGTTTCTTACCATCTACCCGATCTATGCTCCTCATGATTTTGCATACCTGACACATGAGTACTTTAGTCTTCAGCAATGAAATGGGAATGGAGTGATACCCTTTTCATCCAGGCACCATTTGTCGAGAAAATGGGAGGGAGAGGAACAAACATGGAATCACAGTTTAGGGCAGTTGGAATCAGTGTTCAACCGACGATATAGGATTTGTGGGATTCAGTTTCAGTGGGATGATGGTACATTCTGCATTCTTATCACTGCCTGTACGTTTCTGAAGCAGTGTCATTAAAAAGCACTGTGCAACTTAACAACCACCCCTCTTCCTTTTTAGGTTCTAGAGATAACTGGTGATAAAAGAAATTTTGGTGACAAATTAATAGGGATAAAAGTAAATGCCACAAATAAAATGTGAATGAGAAAGCAAGGATGGTTGCTGATCTAAAATATGGCAACGCTATAATGTAAAATGCGTCAGAACCTTAGAAAGCTAAATGGAGCTGCACAGTTTGTTTTGTCACAAATGGAAGCCTGAGTTCTGAAAGTAAAAGGGCTAAAAATATGTAAAAGAAAAGCATGAAAATGGAACCAATAGCACCTTTTATTTCTCACAATCCAGGTTCCTATTTTGTAATTGCAGTAATGTTTCCCTCTGAATTTATACTGGAGAAAGAGCAGTAATTTAGCTGTAATTATACATAAATGTGGCAGTCATTTTCACCAGGTTGTTGCATTTTCATTCTCATTGTTTGTCCTTCATATGTGTGGTGAATGAGTTATTTTTGTACACTTTTTCAATGAGCTTAGGGCACTCATAATGAGAGGAAGAAATCCAAATAATCAATCAATAGCGCAAGAAAAAAGAAATAACAGCAATTCAAAACCTTTATTCTCACCTTTCCGCAGAATGCTTGATTTTAAGAAAACAGAAGCATTTCATTAAATAAATTAGCAACTCTTACAGACAAAGGTATTTGCCCATCAGCACCATCGGATCCAAGAAGAGTTAACAAATTGAATCCAAGATTGGCTTGGTGATAGGAGGCGGAGAGCAGCGGTGGAAGGATGCTTCACTGACTGGAAGTTTGCAGCCAGTGCAAGGATTTGTGCTGTAACCCTTGTTGCTTGTAATATATGTTGTTGACTTGGATGTGAATGCAGGAGGGGTGATTAATAAATTTGTGGATGACATGAAATTTGGTGATATTGTGGACAGTGAGGAAGGCTGTCTTAAGCTACAGCAGGATATAAATCAGATGGAAAGTTGAGCAGAGCGTTGACAGATAGAATTTAATCCTGGCAAGTGGAAGTTGATACATTTTGGGAAGTTACATAGAGATATGCTGTAAATAGCAGGGTGCCAAGGATTGTTGATGAACAGAGGGATCTTGGGATTCAAGTCCATAGTTCCTTGAAAGTAAGAACATAGGTACTTAGAGTGGTGATGAAGGCATATGGTGTGCTTGCCTTCAAAGGTTGGGGCATAGAATATAAAAGTTGGGATATTAATTTGCAACTTTACCAAACACTGGTTAGACCATACTTAGAGGTTTGGAGTATTGTATGTAGTTCTGATCGCCACACAAGGTCAAAGTCAAAGTCAAGTTTATTGTCATGTGCACAAGTACATGTATGCACAGGTGCAATGAAAAACTTACTTGCAGCTGCATCACCATAGGTTTCTCATTGCACCTGTGCATACCTGTACTTGTGCCTATGACGATAAACTCAACTTTGATTTTGTGTGGCAACCAGAACACAATGCCAAACATGTTAATGAGCTGGAGAGAGTGCAGATGAGTGCAAAGGGGATTTCCCAGGATGTTGCCAGGAGGCAGATACAATTTTTAAAAGGCATTTGGACAAGTACTTGGATAGGAAGGACATAGAGCGATAAAGGTCTAATGTGGCCAAATGGGATTTAAGTAGAGAGGCATTACAGTCAGCATGGATGAGTGGACCGAAAGGGCCTGTCACTGTGCTGTACGTTTCTCTGATTCTATTGACAACAGCTCCCATTTGTAATATATCCTTTGTGCAGAAAATTAACCCAAGAAACGTCAAAGGAATGATGGATGTTTCAATGTGGGTGTGACTAGAAAAGGAGATCACAAGCTTGGGTCAAAATACTTAAAGGAGATGTGGAGGCAGGGAGATATGGCATGGGAAGGATCAGATTCAGATTTAATCAGAATCAGATTTATTATCACTGACATATGACGTGAAATGTGTTGTTTTGTGGCACAGTGCAGTGTGAAGACATAAAGATCTATAAATTACAAAAGTAAATAAATAGTGCAAGAAGGAAAAAGGAATAATGAGCTAGTGCTTATGGATCATTCTTAATTCTGATGGTGGAGGGGAAGAAGCTGTTCCTGAATCATTGAATGTGTCTCTTCAGGCTCCTGTACCTCCTCCCTGATGGGAGTAACAAGAAGAGGGCATGTCCCGGATAGTGAGGGTCCTTAATGATGGATGCTGCCTTCTTGAGGCACTGCTTCTTGAAGATGTCCTTGATGGTGGGGAGGGTTATACCTGGATGGAGCTGCGAAAGGATTTTGCAGTTCACTGCAGTCCTAGATGTTCTTTCATTCTAAGACTGAGGAATATACTCCATGTGGCAACTCTGCTGACATCTTGCTAAAACTTCAATTGAAGTTGACCAGAACCCTGGAAAAATAGTGTGAATGATGTCTGTGATTTTTTTTCCCAATGTAACATCACAGTTACAATGGAAATTCAGGAAAAATTCCAACAAAAATTTCAGGCAGCTGTCTCCAAAACTTTTATAATAAGGCTTAATTTTTTTCCTGGTGAACATAATGCCTCACAACCACTGTGCTCCCAATTTCACCCCTCACATTGACAGTACAAAACCGAGGCAATGTTTATTCACAGGCATTATTTCCATGTCCTGCTTATTCTTCTACCAAATGTAAAATAAAAACAGAAAATGCTGGAAGCACACAGTAGGTCAGGCAGCATTGGTGGAAAGAGAAACAGAGATAATGTTTCAGGCTGAAGATCCTTCATCAGAACTGAGAAAGAGATAAATAGTGGTTTAAGTTGTAGTGAAGGGGGCAGGATGGATGGAAATGACAAAGATAATATCTATGATAGGGTGAGGCTCAGCCAGGTGTATTAATGGGGGTAGCTAGATGGTGATTACACTTCTTTGAGTGTGCCATATTTTGCCAGTAACAGGTCTGTAAGACATGCCCAGCAGGTCAGATTGTGCTAAAGGAGAAAAACTGAGCCTACATCACAGATTGATGAGCTACAGCAGAAATGGGCAGCTTTGATACAGGCAAAGAAAGCAATGTAAGTTGGAGAATTCAATACTGAATCCAGAAGATAAGATACCTTTATTAGTCACATGTACATCGAAACACACAGTGAAATGCATTGTTGTGGAGAATGTTCTGGGGGCAGCCCGCAAGTGTTGCCACTCTTCCGGCGCCAATATAGTATGCCCACAACTTCATAACCAGTACGTCTTTGGAATGTGGGAGGAAACTGGAACACCCAGAGGAAACCCACGCAGTCATGGGGAGAACATTGCATCTCCTTACGGACAGCAGCCAGAATTGAACCTCAGTCGCTGGCACTGTAATAGTTTTATGCTAGCTGCTACACTACTGTGCTGCAACATGTCCAAATGGAAGATGTGTTGTTGTTCATCAAAGTTGTGTTGGGCCTCATTGTAACAGTACAGAAGGTCGCAGACAGATCAAAGTGGGAGTCTAATGGAGTATTAAAGTAGCAGGCAACAGAAAGCTCAGGGTCATTCCTGCAGACTGACAATACATGCTCTGCAAAGCAACCACCTAATTTGAAGTTGGTATCTCTAATGTAGAGGAGACCCCAATGTGAATACTGAATGCAGTATATTAGATTTGAAGAAGTGGAAGTATATCGTTGCTTCATCTGGAAGGGCTATTTGGGTTCCTGATGGTAGGAAGGAAATAGGTGAAAAGTCAAGTGTTGCTTCTCCTGTGGTTACACCAATTGTTTACATTTATTCTCAAGGCTGAAGCTAACAGCCTACCAGTGAGAGAAGATGGAACAGCTACCAATGGAGAATGGTGGCCAGGGTTGATGGACGGGGTTTTTATCTTGCTCACGGTAGTGTAGAGGACAGCATAACGCTTTACAGCGCCAGTGACCAAGGTTCAATTCCAGCCACTGTCTGTAAGGAGTTTGTACGTTCTCCCCATATCTGTGTGGATTTCCTCTGGATGCTCCGGCTTCCTCACACATTCAAGAGACATACAGTTTAGGAAGTTGTGGGCGTGCTATGTTGGCACCGGAAGCGTGGTGACACTTGTGGGCTGCCCCCAGAACACTCTACGTAAAAGATGCATTTCACTATGTGTTTCAATATACATGTGACTAATAAAGATATCTTATCTTAGTTAGAGTAAGTGATCAGGAGGTCTTGGCCAAATATTCCAAGCAACTGATTCCAAATCTTTACTGTAAAAATTGACTTCAGCATGAACCTGTCCTCTGCTACTACAAGAATTTTACCTCTCTCTGTTGGCCTCTTCTGACCTCATTTCCTCTACTCCCTTAACTGGGCAGAAGTCACAACTGCTTGCTTGCTCTGTCCGCCAGATGGACCCAGGTGACACCATTGCAACTGAATTTGCATATTTATAGATGGATTGGTTCCAACCAGATGTTCTAGCAGCCCCCTCAGAAATGTTTAAAATGTTAAAGTAAGGAATCAAAGCAATGCATATGTGAGTAAGTTACCTGGGCTTATTACTACTTGGTTCAGCAAGCAGGAAGGCAGGATTAAAAATGCTCCTTCATGTTGACAATCAGTAATTAGTAGCTTAATAGAGTACATCTGACATGGATTTTGACTAAACACAGTCAGTTTTCAATGTTAGAAATTATTACTGAAAATTGCAAGTAAATACTTGCCTGTTCTTCAGCTGCTGATCCACAAATTTAAACTTCACTGATTAATTTTGGGAGAAAGTGCATGTGTGCTCAAATGCCAATAATGATGTGAAGCCTGACGCCACTAATGTTCATTACATAATCACACAGCACTTTGCTTTGTTTGTGTAAATCCATCTTCTAATGATTCCAATGTAAATATTCAAACTAAAAGCTAATTATTAGGACTCTGAGTTAGATTAGAAAAGTGACTGCATTTAGCTGTACAGAACAAATCTTACTTTTCAGACCCATTTCCTCCTGGCACTAAATGACTGCCCTAAATTATGATGATCAGCAGGTTAGGCAATAAGGAGGAGATTAGAACAGGTTTTCTTCAATATCTCAGCAGCAGAATTATTCACAGTTCAGTGAGCAGATCTTAGGATATGGTGCAGAATTGAACAGCTCCTGGTTACATCAGAAGGAGCCTTTTAGGGCTGGGCTGGTCTATCCAGTAGCTACACGAGGCATGTGTTTTCTGCTCCCTTTCTTTGAAAGAAAACATGTTCTTTGTCAAATTAGGAGGTTTGACAGAGCTCATCGTGTAAGTTCACTTAGAGCCAAATGAAGTTGGGATCTCATTTTCCACTAGGACAGCTTATAACTCAATGGTACGTACATTTTATATTGGATGGCAAATCTCTGGAATTCTTTGTCCTGGCAGATGGTGGGAGCTGGCTCACGAGAAGTATTTCAAATGAAGGTGGATAAATATGTGAGAGATGGAGGAATAGAAGGGTTTGGAGAAATGGCTCAAAAGAAGCCAGCATAGATCTGCCATGATCATATTAAAGATGGTGTAGGCTTGAAGGGCCTAATTGTCTACTTCTGCTCTTATCTTCTTGTGTTTTCTAATGTCAAGTAACCCATACCCCTGGTGTTCTCCTCCCATACACTCTCACTCATTCACCTAGTTTTCTATTCCCTTTGCTCACCTCTCCCTTCCCCACGTCCCTGCCCACCCCACCCCCAACCTGGTTCCATCTGCCCATCATCCCCTCCCCATCTGGTTCCACCTATCACCTCCCTCCTTGTACTCCTACATACTGGCAATTTTTCCTCTTCCCTTTCAGTCCAGATGTAGAGTTTTAACGTGAAGAGTCAACTGATATCTTTTGTCTCCACATATGTTGCTTGACCCGTTGAGTTCTTCCACCATTCTGTCTTTTTGTTCCAAATTCCAGCATCTGTGGTCTCTTTTGTCTTGATGAAGGATATCATAAAGGCAGGCTAACTATTCTAAGGAAATAATATCCACCCCAATAGTGAGTACACATTTCTTTTCTGGAAACAGGTTAGATCTAGAGATAGTCCAGATCAATGCTTTTATCTCACATATCTATTGTATTCATGCCATATCAGCTGCTTTGAACAATGTGCTGCTGTTTTATAATTAGTAAAGCTGATAAAATCTGCGCTGACTGGCTTTCTGGTGAAGAATTCATTGAACAGAGCTGCCTATATAGCAATGAACTGGATGAGATGATCAGGATCTGCACAAACATACTGTAAGCCATTAAAATGCTACTCCAAATACCAGGGTGAATTTATGTTCTACTTTAGTTTACTGGACTAGGAAACCTACACTTTTATCTGATTACCTTAAGCTATGATTCTGGGCCTACACCACGTGACCTAGTTTTAATGTCCACTGAAGTCAGAATCAGAATCAGGTTTATTATCACTGATATCTATCATCAAAATTGTTGTTTTATGGCAGCAGTATAGTGCAGGACATAAAGACATAAAATTATTATGTTACAAAAATAAATAAATGCTGCAAAAGAGGAATAACGAGGTAGTGTTCATAGGTTCATGGACTATTCAGAAATCTGATGGCAGAGGGGAAGAAGCTGTTCCTGAAATGTTGAGTGTGAGTCTTCAGGCTCCTGTACCTCCTGTCAGATGGTAGTAAAGTGAAGCGGGCATGTCTCGGGTGGTGAGGGTCCTTAATGATAGATGCCACCCTCTTGAGGCACTGCCTCTTGAAGCTTTTCTCGATGGAAGGGAGGGTTGTGCCCGTGATGGAACTGGCTGAGTCTACAACCCTCTGGAGTCTCTTTTGATCCTACATTGGAGTCTCCATGCAACCAGTGATACAGTCAGAATGCTCTCCACCGTACATCTGTAGAAATTTGCAAGAGTCTTTGGTGACATACCAAATCTCCTCACACTCTTAATGAAGTAGAGCTATTGGCATGCCTTCTTCATGATTGCATCAATATGTTGGGCCTAAGATAGATTGTCTGAGATGTTGATGTCCAGGAACTTGAAGCTGCTCACCCTTTTCGCTGCTGACCCCTCAATGAAGACTGGTGTGTGACTGAGCCATTCAATTATGCAATTTCTGTAAAATTCTAAAATGAGATGGACAATTTGGACAAACTTAATGGAAATGAAACACAGTTTTGTTGACTTGTAATGATGTCCTCACTGTCAAGAGATGAGAGCTATAGAACATAGAATGTTCCAACACAGGTACAAACTCTTCGGCCTGCCATGTTGAGCCAAGCTAATTAAACTAGCAATTAACAGCCTACTAAACTAGTCCCTTCTGCCTACACAAGTCCATATCCTTTCATTCTTTGCATATATATGCCTGATGCTGATCCAGAATTCCAGAAGGAGATCATGGTGAAAATAGAATAATTATACTTTCATTTGGCTCCTAATCCAATAATACCCCAATTTTCAAATTCTCATTCTTCTTTTCAACTCTTATCTCCCTCTCTGTGTAACCTTCTCTAGCTCTACAAACCTGCAAGATGTCTATTCTCCATTTTAGGTGTCTTGTACATCCTTTATTTTCCCCGTTCCACTATTGACTACCATTTCTCCAACCAGCCAGATTCCAAGATCTGAAACTTCTTCCCTTAACTTCTCAACACCTCTCTCCTCCTTTAAGACTTTTTTTTAACCAAGCTCTGAGAAACCTGTGTTGATATCTCCCCATGCATCTGACATGAAAAAAATTTCTGTGACGTGCTGGAGAACTACATTAAAGGTGCAATATAAATACAGGTAGCTCTTGTTGTTGTACACTACAGCACAACAAAATGCTACACTGACACATAAAAACATAATGAAAGATTGTATGGGTAAACAGTAAATGTGGACAGTGATTGATTGGCCTCATTTTGCAAATTCTATGCTTCAGCGTAACCTAGATTTCTAAGTAATTCAAGATATTATATGCTTTAGGGATGTGAAGGAGGTCTATAGATCAATTAGAATTTACATATGTAAACATTTTGAATACCTACAGTTTATACTATTGTTCTGTGCACTCAGGAAAATAATTCTGTACTCTGTGTGTAAGTAGTTCAGATCGCATGCTCTGATCACCGTAGAGATTGAAATATTTCAGCAAAGCCTTCACCTTTTTCTTCTCTGTGGTTTCAAACCTAATCCTGTGCACCTGCACTGAAATGAAATGTAACTCTGTCCTGGCATATTGCTGGTGCAGTGCTGCTTCTTTCAGCCCCAGACAAGTGAATGTTAATTTCCTCCAAAGTGGCTGTCCATAGCAGCGATTTCAAGATGGAATCTGATTACTCTGGAAATTTGACCAGGCATGTCTCATCACTGATTAGATCTGGATCAGCATTATAAATTCTGCAATGACTACAGAAAGACTGCAGTAATTTACTGAGCAAAGTTGCTTTAAAGTATTGCCTGGGAAATTAGCTTAAGTTGACCTAAGGTATGCAGCGGTTAGTGCAACACTATTACAGCGCCAGCGACCCAGGTTCAGTTCCGGCCACTGTCTGTAAGGAGTTTGTACATTCTCGACGTGTCTGCATAGGTTTCCTCTGGGTGCTTTAGTTTCTTCCCACATTCCAAAGATGTATGGGTTAGGGGCTGTGGGCATGCTATGTTGGCGCCGGAAGAGTGGCAACACTTGTGGGCTGTCCCCAGCACATTCTCAGTAACGCAAAAAGACGCATTTCACTGTGTGTTTCGATGTACATGTGACGAATAAATAAATCTTATAATATCTTATCTGTTATTGTATACTCAATGAACAACAATGATTTAACAAAACAGTTCCCTGAACTGATTCCACTTCAGAGCTGGGAATCCCATTACCTACAATCTTTCCTTCAGGTTTACTCCTCTCACCACTTCCATGTACCAACACCACTCCACCTATTGGTCTCAATCTTGATACCCTGACATCCCCAGACCTGCCCTCCATATCCACGTTCATTCTTCCAATTCGGCCACAATAGGACCCCAATTCCTAACCCCAGCTCACTTTTGCCATCTCAAGCCCCAGCTCCTGATTGTACCCCTGACTCTGACACCAACTCCCCAATCATCCCTGACCATACTGCCAACTTGGCTTTCAGCCTCCAAACGTGTCCTCTCATATTCATAATTCCTGGAGTCTGCCCCTGTCTTGCACTTGCCTTTTGTTTTGCTTTGTGCTCTGCACAGTCCTACAGCATGAGAACCATTCAGTCATGCCTGACTCTCCTGTATGTGTGCAACTAGATTTTGTATAGTCGACTGTGATCTGAAAAGGCATGTAACATACCTTTAGCTGCCTATGAATTTCTATACAATATCTACCACTTCAACTCATCCTTTCAATCGTTCAGGCTGGTCTGCTATTAAATACCATGACTGATTGTGTTATCTCCAGTCCAATTGTCTGAACTATCCCTGTATCTCCTGATTCCCATTGTGTCCCTCACCTCTTCTATGCCTCCAAGAATCCACAAGATTGTAAAACTCAGCACCATCTCAATGAACCTATAATTCTTCTCTCTTCATCAGTGATATATCAGCATCATCTGTGCTCCTAAGCATCTAAAAGAGAATTTCAGCAGAGATGAATCATAAAATCATAGAATTGTACAGCATGGAAACAGGCCATTTGGCCCAACTTGTCCATGCTAACCAGTGGGCACCCTTCCATATTAATCCCATTTCCCAGCACTTGCTCCATAACCCTCTATGTCAAAGCGATTCAAACACTTCTTAAATACTGTCAGTGACCCAGCTTCAATGACACTCTCAGACAGTGCTTTCCAGATATTTGCCACTCTCTGGGTGAAGAAGGTGCTCCTCATATTCCCTCTAAATCTCTTTCCTTTTACCCTAACAGCACATTGTCTAACTTTATTTCCCTCTAATATGGGGATAAGTTTCCTGCAGTCTACTCCATCTATACCCCTCATTATTTTATATCCCCTCCTAACTTCTTCTGCTCTGGGGAGAAGAGACCTAACTTCTCCAGTGTCTCCTCATAAATGAACGGCTCCATCCAAGGCAACAGCCTGGTGAAGCTGGCACTCTCACCAATACCATCACTTTCTTCCTACACCGTGATGACCAGAACAACATGCAGGACCCCAGCTGAAGTGTGACCAAAGTTTTGTAAAGTTGGAGCATAACAGTCCTACTTTTCTATTCAATGCCCCGACAAATGAACAGTATCCCATTTGCCTTCTTAACATGTTATCTTCCTGAGCTGCCACCTTCAAGAACCTGTGGACCCT
>JARFYF010000084.1:86420799-86433408 GCA_030265395.1 Rhina ancylostomus | reverse complement strand
GCTTTAAGGTGAGAGGGGGAAGTTTAAAAGGAGTTTTGTGGCAATTTTTTTTTAAAAAGAACACAGAAAATGTAGATGCCTGGAATCTGCTGCCAGGGGAAGTGGTGGGAGCAGATACAATTGCAATGTTTAAGAGGCAATTAGACAGGGATATGAACATGTAGGATATGGAGGGATATACACCTCGTGCAGGCAGATGTGCCGTTTCAATTGACATGGTCAGCATCATGGGCTGAAGGGTCTCTTCCTGTGTTGTAGTCTATGTGACCTCTTTGCCTTTATTCACATATGCTTCTGTTTATGAAACCCAGCAACCCACATGCCCTCACCATTTTCCTTCCACGGTTGAAGGTTTATGTACAAATACACCCAGGTCGGGTACACGAATTAGATCAGTGCTACAAAGCTTGTTTTGTCACTCCTCTGCTTTTGTCAAAATGTAACACTTTGTATTTATTTGTATTACACTTCATCTGTTTTCAGCAACCTGATTCAGAAGCTGAATAAGAATTTACTAAAGGTGAAAAATAGAACCTCTCCAACATCTCAATGCACAAAATGAGGCACTGAGCAGACCTAATATCTTAACAGTGAGGGACAGCACACATGCAGAAGATAATAACTAAAAGAGAATGGTACTCTTCGGACGTTCGCACTGTTCAGCTGACCTCAATGCCACTTAACAAGATGATCCAATGAAAGGAAAATTAGCAGGAATTTTTGGAATTGAAATTGAATTGTCGTGCTCTAATTTGGTGTAAGTTGATGCAACAAGGGCATATTATGGAAGCCAACAAAATTGGGTCAGGTTATTTTACCAAGTATCCTTGATGTTCATCTGGAACATCATGTTATGTCAACAAACATTCCACAGTAACTCAATGCCAGGACATTAGAAAATAAATTGCTTTCTACTTAAGTTTTTATGCCTTCCCCAAAATTATAAAAAACTTTGTTGATATTTTATGTAATGTGTGTTATCCAGACCTTATATATATATATATATATATATATATATATATATAAATTCCATATATTTAAAATTAGGAAAAATTATAATGGAAAATAATAAAAAGATTACACAGCAGAATTACTGAGCACTGTTCTTACCGTGCAGATAGATCTGCCTGGCTATTTTTCATTCTGTAATGAAGATAATTATCACCTCTGTGCCTGCTTTGCAGCCCCTTATTAATGAAATATCTTTGTCTTTGACACCTATTTTGTGTCATTAAGTAATTCTCTAATCTTTAAATCCTTCTGCAAGGAAATTTAATCTATTTTTGTGAAATTTGTTTCAAAGACACCTGAGATAGTTAAGTTTGATCTTTTTAAATCTAATTGCTTTTTATGGTTCTTTTTTATGCATCCATTAATGAAAATCTCCAACAACCACTCCTTCTTATTAGTCCTATGCCTCAATAAGGGTGACAATGTTAATCTCTCTGCTATAGCAAGTGAAAATAGAAGTGAGCCTTCTTAGAAATGGTCATGTGACCTGATTTCTTGCTTAGAAGAAGAATAAAGAGAATTTGATTTGAAAGACTTTAGCAAGGATTTAAAGTGTATTCAGCCGTTTCTGTTCCTGTCTCTGCAGGTATTGGTTCTTGACTGACAAGATTTATGTACTTTATGTGTTCATTGGCTCCTGGTCTTACAAAATTAAGTTAAAAATGTCCACTTCAGTACAGATCTTTTGAATACACCACTCCAAACCACCAGACCTGGATGTTGTCAAGGCAGATAGGTTGATATTTTCATCCATTTTATTGGATTTCTCTCCACCTTCATTCAATAAATATCCTTCCACACTCTTTCACTGAGATTTCTCACTCCCAGTTACCAAATTAATAAGAATTTGGTCACTGGTTTCACATGGGGTTTGAGCTTGGCCTTACTAAAACACAAAATACTAAGACACTTTATTAAGACACAAAATGAGGTCATTTGGCCTCAGCTCCATGCAAGTTCCTTTCTCCTTGTTGTCCTGAAGTAGATTCTTTCTCATGTTCCCAACAACTATTCTTTGATTCTCTTTATTACGTAGCTACACTTGAGGTAATTTACAGTGACCAATTAATCTAACATACCATTGGGATGTGGACAGAAAGTGGCAGAAATCTGCATAATCAAGAGGAAAACATGCAAACTCCACAGAAATAGCATCAGAGACAGCACAGCTAATGAAGAAATGTGGGTCCCTGTAGCCGTGAGGCAGTAGTGCTAGCTGCTGCACTACCTTCATTGGTTTAGGGTTGGTTTTAGAGCTAAAGAGTAAATGATACTTATTGGAGCAACATTTTAAGGAAGACTGTAAGGGGCGGATTGTGTGAGGAAGAACTATGTAACATGTCCTCCAACGATGCCAGTCACCGAGACTAAAACAATCTCTGCCCATGTTTACTGGCATGTTTCCTTTGTGAGTTCACCTTCCTCCACTGGAAACATCCCTTGAGTTGTGGGGAAAAGTATGCTGCAATAAAGGACCGGGGGAAAATTTTCAAATAAGGCAGCTGGGTGTGTGCAGAATACAAAAAAAACATTTTTAGCCTGAGTCTGGTGAAGTTATTAAACTTTTGAGGTATTCCAGGTACATTCTCTAAAATCATCATCCTGATAATACCCTCCACTATGACCTCCTCCCACTGGTAATGTTTCCATTGCTGGCTTGGTTCTCCAAAGCAGCATTGAATAATTTGTAGCTAAATCTGAAAGTCAAGTAGACATTTCCTTCTTCCTTTTAGACACTGAAACTTCAATTAAATTATGTCAAGTTGATGAGATTTACCACTGTAAACTTTCTCTGCTGTTGGCTGCATACCTGACACATGACAATGAAGTCATGTCACAGATTTATTGTGCTGCTTGAGCCCAAGCAGACCAATGCTTGTGGTGATCTCTGGAGGGCTCTGGGAGGGAGGGGGTGAGGAGTCAGAGGAGTTATTTCTCCAGATATGATGAAATTTATATGTTTGTGGGTCCTTTTTATTTGCTTTTATTACATAGGGAAACTTTGTTGGAGAGGAATTTGGGATTGGAAGAATGATGAGTACAAATACATAATAAGCAAAAAAGGTAAGTAAATCTATATGGCACAGCAAAATGAGAAGCAGTGGTGCATTAACACAAATGCAACAATATGCTGGCCAAGGCCAGATTTAACCAACACAAATCACAGAAATTCACTCCTGAATCTATTTCATCCACTGAATGCCTAAAGCAATCTGCTGAAGCTGTGGGAGATTAAATTGACCTGTTTCCATGTCTAATGGAGTTGTTCCTTAAATGTGAATTTTCTAATCGCTTGCTTCACTAGTTCAGGAATTTCACATTTATCACCAAAAATGCCTTATGACTAGGAATGGTGATGTTCTTTGTTAAGTTATGTTGAACAATTAAACATCTGCTACGTTAGTTACTGGAATACACATTCTCAACAGGTGTATTATATTGGTTGATAAAGTGGAAATGACATCCCACAGAAATAGCTTGGAATACAATGAGCAATATAAGTAGTGAGGTCTTAAATCAAGAAGCTTAATGCATAAATAAAGGTAACTGAATATTATAGGAATGCATTCATGTTAACAAAGACTTTCATGGTGCCAATCAATTGCTTTTTGAAGTTAATATCATTATGTACTAAATATGATAGGCAATTTACACATAGCAAACTTCTAGAAACAGCAGGGTAATGATACCTGCACCTTGGTCAGTGGAGGACCAAACATTTGGCAGAGCAACTGAAGAACCAACCACTGCTTTTCCTCAAAATTGTGGCATAGTTGCTTTCTTTTCAACAAATGTGTGGAAAAACCTGAACAAGTCCTCCCACAGAACACACCATAAGAAGCTGGCAGCATGCAATATCTGGGCAAATGTCTTATTACTAATGGTTTGTATGCAACAAAATGCTTACACTATTTGTTAGAATATCAACAAAGAGAGAAAATAATGTCTTGGTTTATATATTTCATGCAAAACAGTATATCCAACAGCACAGTGCACCCTCAGTACTGCAGTGGGGTTGTCAGTTTAGATTACATGCTCAAATTGAATTTGAGGTCACAATGTTTCAACTCAGAAACAAGAGCTATTATTGTGCCACAGCTCCCTCTAAGGGCCTTCAACTGTTATGTTCAAAGTCTTGAATATGACATGAAGAGATTCTTCTCAACAAGTACTAAACATCAAGTACATTAAGAAATCAGAAACATGTTTTAATAAAAGTCTAACAGGAACACATGCAGAAATTTAAGTATGACCACTTTTGAAGGGGTTAAAGAAGCACAAAATGACATATCCATAATGTGTTTAACATTTCTTGTAGGTGGTCATGTGTCCCTGCTGACAAACCTCACCCCAGCCAAGTACACATACACATTTCTAAGACAATATAGCCTGGGTGAACCTCAAATGTATTTTCATTTACAATAAAGCTCGATTATCCAGCATTTCACTAACCAGCACACTCTAGTAATTTGCACTTCAGCAGGAGTAACAACCAATAGATTGACAGTGCTGAGGGAGCATCCATCCAGGACTACTTTGGGGTAGCACCAACAAAGTAGCTGTGCCAACATCAGGACAGCAATCAACAAATGGCCAGGTCAAAAGACAGTGCCAAGGGAGTGGCCTAGCCCAGATTGGGATAGTGCCAAGGGCCAGTTCTGAGGCATTACGAAGAATGATATCAGAGCCACGTTCTAGCTAACATCGGGGCTGTGCTGAGGGAACTCCCAGACTAACAATGGATTAATTGGCATATTTGTTTAACCAACACCCATCAAGTCCGGCACCTGCTCGTTAACCAAGCTTGTACAGTAGTTAAGGCTTTTTCCAGTACCTGGACTCGTGCAGTCTAACCTCAAATATACAAATCCAATAAAATCTACCGTTTGTAACATTAGTGCATGCTGACCAAGGAAGTGCTAAGCATTGAATGCTATTCTTGCCAAAATCATTACTCAGATATACTTTTTTAAATCTTTAGTAGCTTTCATGAAGACATTAAGTAAATTTTATGAACATCCTTAGCTACATTAATGAAAACTGCAGCACATTTGGTCACTTAAGTTCAATGAGAGTAGGACTTTTCATGTGAAATATTGTCACAACCCATGGCAACATTGCAGTGACACACAATTCCTGGACAATAAAATCAACGTTCAGTGCAGACCATTGTTTATTGATGACTTTCACAAATAGGCCTATAAAAACTGAACAAGCAATTAAACCTGTCCAACATTTCATCCATTACAATATTTTCATTAGTTTCCATCACACCACTTTAAATTGAGAAAACCTTATAGCTGGTTTTAATGATCCATAATTCAGCCCTGCAAAAGAAAAAGTCTGTGGAATACGTTCTCTGGAATTTGTCTTTTGTTCCTTTAGATGACTAGTCAGAGGATGCATGTACTAGACTATCATCATTTGCTTATCACATTATACGACCTTCACTTTACTTGCTCTGCATCAGTTATCATCATCATTTATTCAAACCTTTATATTAAAATATTCCTGACACTGGGCTTTGGATCACATTGTACCAACTCAACTTACTTCACGTTTTTCAAGCTATATAGATCTGTCTGCCTTAAGAGATGTTTTGCATTTGCTGTACACGGAATTATTAATCTCTATAAGTAACATACCAGAACTACTTAGCCTGACAGACCAGGTTACAGAAGTAGCTAGGCTTTATATTCTATCCTTTCAGTGAGGAGCAAGATCACTGAAATTCAGGCACCTTCCAGATTTAGGAATATAGTGTCATTCCATCAAAATTATCAGACCAATACCGTACAACTCCCTACCTGACACAATAAACATGCAGCAATTCAAGGAGGTGATTCATCACTGCCACCTTTTCATGGCATTCAAGGATGAACAATAACTGTTGTGATAGCCCAGTCACCTACAACATAAAAATAACAATTTTTTTTACAATTGAAGCAATGAGAAAAGGATAAGTAACACAGAATTTACTCAAGTTTGTATAATTTCTACTGCCCTTAATTCCAACTATGAGGTGGCATCCAGTTCTGCATTTGAAACTCATTGCAGCATTTTCATGCACTCTGCTTTGGAGAGTTAATATACTGTTTTACATTGTAGGACCATTACTTCCATTTTAGGTGAAACCTCAGATCGAAGTCTTTCACTTGGGCGAAAGCCCAAGAGAGAACTGACAGTACCTTTTTTGCACTCACGAGGAGAATGGGAAGATTTTCTGCGTGTCCCTGTAACTGATTCCATGGCACTAGAATATCAAACCTCCAACCTCCTTTTTCCATAAAATTTCCAGAGAATCCCAGATTCTTTCAAGGGTGTCTGAATGGGCCTACATAAAATTCTTGGGGTCAGCCTAATCATAAGGAAGAAATTAACTTTATAATACCCCCTGTTCACTTGTCAGATTGTCACAAATTACTTGACAGTGAATGAAACATATTGAGTGTAGTCATCATTCTAAGTCAAGGAACAAATAATGATGTCCCACTAAGAGCAATTGAATACATAATCAGAAATCTGTATTCTTAATCTTAGTAAGAAGTATTGGTCAGGATAGAAAGAAAGAATGCCTCTGCTCTTCTTCAAATAGTCTCATCGGATCAACTGCCTCGGAAAGCAAACTGGACCTCAGAATATAGTTTTGTCCAAAAGATAACCTGCTCCGACAGTATGGCTTAGTAGCAAGGTAGAGTGTCAGCCTAGATATTGTGGAGTTGGTCTCAATCCTATGACCAGCTGACCCTGATCCATGAATAGTATGACTGAGATTGACATCAGATGTAACGATGGTGAGTTCTAAGCAGTGAGAACAGTGGTCAGTGAGAGCTTGTTGTCTGCTGCTGGGAATAAATATGTTGTAGCAAGATTTAAAGGACTGCAGCAGCTAATAGATCCTTAACAAAATCATTGCTTTGAATGAATAATAGAACTGATAGATGCATAACAAATCTCTCCAGAGGCATAATCTTGAATTTGCACAATATTCCCTCATGTCTACACAATTCAGTTTGTCCAACAGTTCCACAGAGATCTCAAAGCAAAAATATACTTGAGATTCTGCACAAGACAGAAAAAGTTGAAAATATTCAGCAGGTCAGACATATCCATGGAGAGAGAAACAGAGCCAATGTTTCCAGTGACCCTTCATCTATTATATTAAGAGAGATAAAATATTTGCTTAAATCATCTCAAAGGCCACGTGATTCTGCAATTCTGTTGGATGTGTTGGAAGCTGCTGCTCCCCTCTCTATGTTTAGTTGCACAGCTCTCCACAGCCTGGAGATTTCCCCATGGTGGTCTCTGGCCAATGAACCTGTTACCATGGAGAAATTGGAGTGGCACTGCTAGTCTCCAGTAAAGATCAGCCAAACACCAGTCCTCATAGGCAGCCTCCCCACACCAAGCTGTGGACAATTCATTGCTAGGGGAGCACTAGCATGAAGAGCAGGGTTTTGCACCAGATTCCCAGAACAGCAGCATTATTAGTAACATGTCTCTCTACATAATTCTATAATGATCCCTTTTAGTACCAATTGCATTTGTGCTCTAGTTCCTGGGAAAGCATCTTGAGCCCCACGTGAGGTACCAATGTGTACCAGACTTAAGGACAGCTTCTACCCCACTGTGATAAGACAATTGAACAGTTCCCTTATACAATGAGATGGACTATGACCTCACCATCTACCCTGTGGTGACCTTGCACCTCATTACACTGCACTTTTCTCTGTAGCTGTGAAACTTTACCTTGTACTGTTACTGTTTTTTACCTGTACTACATCAATGCACTTTGTACTAACTCAATGTAACTGCACTATGCAATGAATTGACCTGTACGATCGGTTTGTAAGACAAGCTTTTCGCTGTACCTCGGTACAAGTGACAATAGTAGACCAATACCAACAGAGCAAAACAACAAATTTCACGACGTATGTCAGTGATAATAAACCTGATTCTGAAAAATGGGCAGGACTGACACCTCAAAGTACCAGGGTACAGATGCTACAGACATGATAGAAGTGGAGGTCAGAGAGAAGGGGGGAGTCACAGTGTTGATTAGGGAGAAGAGCTTGGGAGTTTCATAGTTTCATTTTCTTGGAGATCAGCAGCGAAACAACGTCCAACAGGCCAGTGAGCCTTTCATTAAAAAAAAGGGAGTTGTTTTTGATTGGTTAGTTGGGAGACCAAGCAGTGAATAAAAAGGAGGCAGGTTCCAGCAGAACAGCCACAGTGAGTGGGAGGGGATTTGGTGATCAGAGACTGAGTGAGAGGCCCAGGTAAGCTGGTTTATCTGCCTTTTCTTGAACTGCTTGTTGAGATAAATTGCTTAGTGGGCTTGTAATTTAAGAAATGTTAGATAATAAGGTATTTAGATACAAAAGGAGATTATGATGAATTAAATAGAGATGCAGGGCCAGACAACGTGTTGTAGTTGCATGATGTGGGAGGAGGTGGACTCCATTATGGTTCCTGGCATCTGGATCTGTGGCAAGTGTTGGTTGTTCAATGAGCTTCAAACACTGACATGTCAATGAGGGGGAGAATTACTTGGATGTTTCAGAAGACAGTCACACCCCTTGGATTAACTGCATCAAATTCAGTCAGTGGTCAGCAACAGGAGGGTGAGACTGTGTGTGAAGCAGGTAGAGGGATCCAGGAGGTAGTGTTGAAGAAGCCTCAGCCCTTGAGCTTATCTAACAGGTTTGAGATTCTTGTTCCTTGTGTGGATGGGAGCAGGGGCTGCAGAATGAATGAACAACTTAACCAAAGCACTGGTTCAGGGTGCCATTCAAGGGGAGGAGAGGAAAGAAATGTAGCTGTAATTGGAGATGGTATAGACAGTCTTCTGTTGCCAAGATTGAGTCCTGATGACTGTTTCCTGCCTGGGTTCAGGACATCTGGCCTGTGCAGGAATTTGGAGTGAGACAGGAAAGTGGGAGCAGCTAGCATCTAAATTAAAAAGCAGAACAAAAAAAGTGATCTCTGGATTGCTACCTGAGCCATGTGGTAATTGGCACAGTCAAGGAGATTAATGATGTCAAACACATAGTTCAAAGATTAGTGTGGGAAAAGTGGGTTTGAATTAGTAGGACTTCCCATGAGTATTGGGGCAGGAGGGAGCTGTTCTGATGGGATGGGCTGTATCTGAATCATCCCGGGACCAGAATCCTGGCAAATAGCATACCTAGGGCTGTGGGTAAGGATTAAACTAAATGGGGGGATGGCAGTTCAATGGCATAGAAAAGTGCAGGAGAGGTTATCAATCTTTGGAATATAAAATGAGACAGTTCAGAAAAAAGTTAGCAATCTATCTTCAGGCTTGAGATTGACTTTGAGAAGAGAAGCTGTTGTATACAAATGTGCATAGTGTTGGTTTATTGTCACTTGTACTGAGGTTCAAAAAACCTGTCTTGCATACCATTGGTACAGATCAATTCATTACACAGGGCACTGAGGTAGTACATGGTAAAAACAGTAAAATGTCACAGCTACAGGGAAATGCATTGCAGGTAGACAGTGAGGTGCAAGATCACAACGAGGTAGATTGAGGTATTTAAAACAAGTTAAGGGTTCATAGCGCAGATCAAAATTGACAGGTACGACATTGTGGGCATCACTGAGACATCTCTGAATGAGGATCAGAGCTGGACATCCAAGGATGCACATCCTATTGAAAAGACAGGTGGGAGGAGGGGTGGCCCTGTTGGCTTAAAAAGGAAATTAACTCAATAGCAAGGGGCAATATAGGAACAGATGTAGAAATCTTTGCGGATAGAGTTGAGGAGCCACAAAAGGTAAGAAGACCCTGATGGGAGGAGCTGTGTACAGGCCTCTGAGGCGTAGTCAGGATGTAGGGTACAAAGTGCACAAGGAGAGAGAAAAAGGCAATGTTACAGTGATTATGGGGGACTTCAATATGCAGGTAGACTGGGAGAATCAGTTTGGTTGACCCAAGAAAAGGAGCTCGTGGAATGTCTACGACGTAGCTTTTTAGAGCAGCTTGTGGTAGAGCCTATTGGGGAACAGGCAATTCTGGATTTGGTGTGCAGTGAGGCAGAATTGATCAGGGAGCTAAAGATGAAGGAACCCTTGGGAGGCAGTGACCATATTATGATAAAATTCACCCTGCAGATTGAGAAGCTAAAATCAGATATAATGGTGGTACAAGAGTAAAGGTAACTACAGTGGCTTGAGGGACGAGCTGGCCAGAGCTGATTGTAAGGTGACCCTAGCAGGGAGGACCATAGAGCAGCAATGGCAGGGGTTTCTGGGAGTAATTTTGGAGACGCAGCAGAATTTCATCCCAAGGAGGCAGCAGCAGCATACTAAGGGGAGGACAAGGCAGCCATGGCGGACAAGGGAAGTCAGAGGTAACATTTCTTTATTAATCACAAGTACATTGCGACACAGTGGAATCTCTTGCATGGAGTGTTCTGGGGGCAGCCCACAAGTGTCACCATACTTCTGGTGCCAACATAGTACGCCCACAACTTCCTAACCTGTAGGTCTTTGGAATGTGGGAGGAAACCAGAGCACCCGGAGGAAACCCACGCAGATACAGGGAGAACATACAAACTCCTTGCAGACAGCGGCCAGAATTGAACCTGGGTTGCTGGTGCTGTTATAGCATTACACTAACCATTATACGCTATAACTAATATAACGCTATATTTAGTGGGAAAACTTTAGAACCCAGCAGAGGATAACTAGGCCAACTAAGGTAAACTAGCCAATAATAGATTAAAGTTTTTAAAGATTTATAAAGGGTAAGAGGCAAGAGTGAATATTGGACCACTGAAAAATGATGCTGGAGAAATGGCAGAGGAACTGAATAAGTACTTTACTGGGGTCTTCCAATGAAGACTGATGCAATGTGCCAGAAATTTGAGTTGGAGCAAAGGTCAGTGTAGTGGCCATTTCTAATCAGAAGGTGCTGGTAAAGCTGAAATGCCTGAAGGTTGATAAATCACTTGGACCAGATGGACTCCACCCCACAGTTCTGAAGAAGGTAGCTGAAGAGATTGTGGAGGTGTTAGTGATCTTAAGAATCATGAGTTGCAGAAGGCTAGAAAACTGCAAATATAACATGTGTTTAAGGGAGACAGGCAAAAGACAGGAAATTATAGGCTGGTTAGCCTGACCTCAGTGGCTGGTAAGATTTGAAGGTCCATTTATGAAAGGACAATTTGAGTACTTGGAGTATGATTTTAAAAATAAGGTGAAGTCAGCACTTTCATGAAGAGGAAATCTCACCTGACAAATTTGTTAAAACTGAGGAGATAACAGGCACATTAGACAAAGAATCTGTGGACATTTACTTGAATATTCAGAAGGCCTTTGACAAGTACCACACATGAGGCTGCTAAACAAGATAAAAGCCCATGGTGTTAGAGGCAAGGTATGAGCATGGATAGAAGATTGGCTGACTGGTAGAAGGCAGAGAGTGGGGATAAAGGGGGCCTTTTCAGGATGGCTGATGACCCCTGAGGAACACTAGTCAGTGTCACAACCACAATTTTTCTACTTTGTGTTAATCTTCTGAATGAAGGAACATTCAGATGTTCCTTCATTCAGAAGAAAGCCATGAAGGATGGCATTGTGGCCAAGTTTGCACATGATACCAAGATATGTGGAGGGATAGGTAGTGTTGCAGAGGGTAGGGAGTCTGCAGAAGGACTTGGACAGGTTAGTGGGCAAAGTGGCAGATAGAATACAGTGTAGGGAAATGCAAAGTTATGCACTTTGGCAGGAAGAAAAGGTGTATACTCTTTCCTAAACAGGGAGAGAATTCAGAGACTAAAGGTGCAAAGGGACTTGAGTCCTTGATCAGGATTCCTCAAGGTTAACTTGCAGGTTGAGTTAGTAATGAGGAAGGCAAAGGCAGTGTTGGCATTCATTTTTACAGGACTAGAAAGCAAGGATATACTGTGGAGGCTTTATTAGGCATTGATCAGATGACATTCAGAACATTGAGCAATTTTGAGCCCCTGTATCCAAGGAAAGATATGCTGGCCCTGGAGGGGGTTCACAAGGATGATCCTGGGAATGGAAGGCTTTACTTGATGGGGATGGGGGAAATCTCATTGAAACCTAATGAATACTGAAACTCCTGTATAGAGTGGATGTGGAGAGGATGTTTCCATCAGTAGGAGAGTCTTGCATCCAAGAGCACAGCCTCAGAATAAAGGGACATCCCTTTAGAACTGAGATGAGGAATTTCTTTTTCCAGAGGGTAGTAAATCTTTGGAATTCATCTGAGGGATGTGGAGACCAGGTCATTGGGTGTTTTCAAGCCTTGTCCCTGAAATGATCTCAAATCCACAACCATGCATACAAAGTGAAGCAGGCCACTCAGCCTTGAGCCTGGCCTGCTATTTGACAATGGATCTCACTGCATTCCACCCCTTTGCTTGTCAAGTATTTCCCCTTAAAATTCAAAGCCTCCATTTCCACCACCAAGGAAAATTCAAAGCAGCATCTCATTGATCTTGAATGAGCAATTTAAAGTGTATAAAGTAACCCAAAGTTCCAGATTCTCCCAAAAGTATCACCTACCATGTCAAAATCCGTCAGGATCTCCAGTTTCAATCATGT
>JARFYF010000084.1:86398158-86411654 GCA_030265395.1 Rhina ancylostomus | reverse complement strand
ATTTAACATATTTAATAATATTTTGAGATATTTACTGCTTCTAACTTGTCTCTCGTCTTGTATAGATTTATGTATTGAACTCTCTTGCAGCTCATAGTACAGTGAAGGCCCTTGCAAGATAATAGATATTTGTGGGTGAAAGTAGTGTTCTTCACAGGCTCATCTTAGACCAGTGTTATGCAACATCACCAGCAAGTAACTGCTGTACAAAAATATCAAATTATAATTTCAAATGCAGATTCTAGCATCTACAGAACTTTTGTGTCTCCAAATTATAACTCCAGTTTGGTTATGAAGCTGAGTTTTGTTTGACAATGTTCAGAAGTGCAATATTTTCCACTTCAAGAGGTTATCCTTGGGTATGAACCTCCCAGGGTAGTCATATCGTGTTCAAGGTAAGTCATTTGGTACTGCACAGCATACCACACCAACTGTATGCTGGACGTTACATAAAATTTCCAAGAATAAGTGAAAGTACCAGTGCCTGAATTGACTCAAGTAGCATTAAGTTATTTCTTCAGGCTTCACCTCCCATAAATCAAAATTTTTTTAAAAACAATAGATACTGAAAATTTGAAAAAAACAGAAAACATTGGAAGTATTCATACACCTGAGGAACAGCTCCTCATATTCCACCTGGGTAGATGACAACCTGACGGCATGAACATTGAATTCTCCAATATCAGGCAATTATTCCGTGTCCCTTTTCTTTCTCATCCTGATCTACTCAGTTCCTCCTACACCCACCACAACCCACTATTGCCCAGTTTCTTTCCCTTCCTCCACCCATTCCATCTGTCCAACACCCACACACTCATCCCACTGAGTCTTCTCCCCCAGCTGTTTCCATCTGCCCACCCCACCTCCCTTATTGGGTTCCATGCTCCACCCCCCTTGCCTCTCAGATTGCATCATCTGCAGCCCTTTGTTTCCTCCACCTATCACCTCCCAGCCACTGACATTATTTCCACTCTTCCCTCCTCCATCTGCCTATCACCCCTCCTCACCTGGATCTCCATAGCTCTTGCTCTACCCCTTCCCTCCATCTCTTTATAATGGCTATCTCCCCTCTATCTTTCAGTCCAGATCAAGGGTATCAACTGGAAACGTTGACTGTCCATTACCCTCCACAGATGCTGTCTGACCCACTAACTTCCTTCAGAAACTTGTTTGATATACCTGGTTTGATACATCCATTGAGAATAGAGTTAATATTTAGATCAGAGATGAATATTCTGCTGAACATCTTCAACCTGAAACGTTCACTGTTTCTCTCTCAGCAGATCTCACATATCCCTTGATGGAAATACACAGTAGGTTTTCATTTTACTTTCCCTCAACCAGGCTGGATGAAGTACTTGTCCACCATTCTACACACATTTTCTGCCCCGTTAATCTACATATAACGTTAATGACAATAACCTGACTTTTCCAAAATATCCATTTACCATTTCTAGAGGCATTCTGAATGGCAGTCTCAATAATAATGTCTGCAGCACAGAAACAAGCTAATTCAGCCATCTGGTCCATACACACAGGAACCTTCCCCAAGTTTAATGACCTACTTCCAGCCTGTCCTTTTTTCCCTCCACAACTTTCTCCTTCTGATAGGTATTGTCTCCTCTAAAATACTATATCATGTGTGACTACAAATTCTATAATTTCACATTCTCTGCAGCAAGAGTTTTTTTTTTCTGAACTATTTAATCAGAGTAGGATGGCCTTATATTGATTTCATCCTGTTCTGGACTCCCCTGCAAGTTTTTGCATTCACCCCTTCACATTTCTTCATCATTTTAAATGTCTCTTTCCGGTTTTGTAAAAGTTAAGATTAAGTGTAAACCGAATGGAGATTTTTCAAATTATGATAGGGATGGGGGAGAGACAGTTACACATTTCCTACATATATACTGTCAAGCAAACTGAGATGCATGAACTGTGATCTTGAATCATGGGTTTTGAAAGTACAAGCCTCCCCTTTGCAACCCTCCTCCTCAATGTGGGCTGCTGTTTGAAAGTAATTTTTTTATGCATTTGCAGTTTCAATGATGAAAATGCTGGAGCTGCACTGCTCTTTGGCAGGAAGCTAAGCTGCTGCAGTGTATGAGTAGATAAATGAGAGGAGATATGGAGGTCAACTCCACTGGCACCTCAAGCTGGTGCTTGTCAGTGAAAACGTTTATTGATTACTTGGTTCTTCATACCTGAGGCTGGAGATCCTTCTGCCTGTAATTGAAGTAAATGGCTTTGCAAGTGAAAGTCTTCCAAATGACATCCAAATTATTTTCATAATTTAATTTCCTGCTCAGGATAGCAGGCTTAGAAATCACTTCAACAGTTCCATTAAACACTTGGTGGTGTGCCTTAAAACTCTGTCAAACTAAAATATGGTATTGTAATAATTTTTTTTAAAAATATGATGCAATATAGCATTGTCTAGATTAATATTATAATAGGATTTCTTTCTAATTATTTTTCACCATCACATTCAGGTGAGTGATGTTGTCATCCTATAGGTGCTCAAATTATACGGTAGCCTCATATGCCTCCTACTGCGTAATACCACTGGATTGTCAATGATTCCAATAGCCATATGCCAGATTAAGTTTAACAATTGATCCCCTAGTACAGTGCTATTTCATGTATTGCACAATTGTGATGTTTGTATTAGCACGGTTCTGAATCTTAGAACTACATTTCCAGAAACTAACATTTCTGATATCCTACCAGTACAGAGAACCACATGTTTAAACTATGGTACACAGATAGAAAGGAACAAAAAGCTATTTGCATTCGCAGTCCCACATTGAATGGGAATTGAGTTGTTTAGAGTTTAGTAGCTCAGAACAGAGTTATGTTATTGTTATTTGCCAGGCCGGTTTAAGTCAAATCTCTAATAGGGGACAAGGATCCCTCAAACAAAATAGAAAGTGTTGGAAACATTTCACAGGGCAGGTAGGAACTATGAGAATATTAGTTAATAATTCAGTTCAATGACTAGTTGGTAAAAGATCTCTCACCATTAGAACTAAGAAAGGGCTCATCACTTTGCTGGGATTATACTACAGACCCCCACCTCCCCAGACAGAGGTAGACAAAGACTGGAGACAGCTGCTGATTCCCATTCTTACCTCCTTTACTTATCAGAGTCTAGCCCTAGTAGCCCTTTGTGTTCCTGCTTTATCTCCCTTCAGCAGCTGTCTCCAATCTTCACACTCCTCTCCCCACTTTGCCCTACCTTCCTCTCAATATTTTTCCCTCCCTCTCTTTGCCTGCCTCCATCTATCATTCACTTGCCACCATCTCTCAGCTCCACCCCTGCTCCCCTCCCCTACTTAGCCCAACCTGCCTGTCATCTTACATCCCTCCTCACTCCACCAATCACCTCAGGCTCCTGTCTCACAACTCCCCTCTTTACTCTGACCATCTTGTCTCTGCACCGTCAGTCCTGATGCAGGGTTTTGACCTAAACCATCGACAATTCCTTTCCTTCCACAGATGCTGCTCAATCCGTTGAGTTCCTCCGGCAGATTATTGGTGGGGGCACCTAAAACAAGAGACACTAGATTTAAGGTGAAAAGTAGGAGGTTTAGAGAGAATCTGAGGGGGATTTTTTTTCACACAAAAGATGGCTGGAGTCTGAAATGTGCCGAATGAAGAGGTGGTGGAGGCAGATACACTCCCAGCATTTAAGAAGCATCTAAACAAAAGCTTGAATGTCCAAGGCACAAGAGACTACCAATGAAATGCAGATAAATGAGATTAATTTAGTTAAGTGGAAAGGTCACCATGGACACGGTGGGCAGAAAAGTCTGTCTGTATGTTGTACTGCTCTCTGGCTATGACTATGACTATTGTGGTGAAACAAGCCTTTAATTCAGCAATAGCATTTCTACATCAGAGTCAGGAGGTCAAGAACCTCCCTCCTGATAATCCTGACATGAGCTCAAGTTCTGACCCCTGGACTGACATTCAATGTGATAGCCCTATTCAGTCTATGTAAATGCACGAGAAACCTCCACCCCTGCCCTAGTAGCTGGCACAATTGATGGTAGTGAAAGGAAGGATCACTACTGTTAATCAACATATAAATTCTACTCACAAGGATCTTCTCCCCTCTTTTAAAGGAATGGATAAACCCAGTGAATATTTCCTTGGGAATTATGCTGCCAATGATCATTCATCGCAAATTTTCAAATTCATCTAAACTGTCCAGATTCCACAGGATGACAACAGCTAAATGGATGCAGATCTCTCCAAAGAAACCAGTACACATTCACTTTCATCCAGTGATTCCCAAAGAGCATCCAATAATATAAACCAGTGGAGCATCTACTCATTTTATGTGGGTCTCAGAGAATTTGTGGAATAAATGCCAGGAGTGCATCTGAAGCCTTGATAATGTGCCTCAGAATGTTTCCTGTGTTCTTCAGGATTTCTCTTCTCTAGATAGTGTTTCTCTTCACTAGATCTCTTAATGAGATAGTGAGTAACTCCTGAAACCAAGAATAAATTGTTTATTCTGAAGCAGCTGGTCACTATTCGTCAAGGTCATTAATTAAAGCACTAGCCACCAAAATAACATGCAGCCTCTTTACATATGTTAGGAGGCATTTTAAGTGGCAATCAGCTGTTTAACATGCAACAACTGGCTTCAACTATTTGTATAGAGATGAGATTCTTCTGCTAAACATGGTATAAGATGGCCTTTCAGTTCAAGACCCAATCTTGGCCATCTCAGAAGAACATAGGAACAGGAACAAGACACTGAACTAATCTGCCCTTCAGTGAGATCGCAGCTGATCTTTGGTCTTTCTAAGCATTTTTGCTTCATATCACTTAATGTCTTTGCTGATCAAAAATCTTAGATACAATATTACAAATGGTCATGCATCATGTTCTATTGATGCACAAAAGCCATTTCACACATTTTAATTTTGTATGACAATTTCCTGTTGTAATCCCATCCACTGTGAAATTGAACCAGGCATGATTCCCCTCACTGCAGCTACCATTTTTCCAACATCATTTGCGCACAGAATGATGTCAACATGTGGGGTGCTAATCTCTGTCCTACTGGCAGAACAATAATGTAAAATCTCTGACCCTTTTTAACGTGTGAAAACAAAGAGCAGGCCACACAACAATTCAGGAAAGGAAGCATGAATTAAAGGGGTTGCCACTGAGGTAAACCTGGATAACGTTTGCACATGCCTGCTCAAGTTGCTAATCCTCTGCATATTTCTCATAAACATTGCTGCCTCCCTGCATTGCTGCACAGCTGAGGTACATATTGCTGTCTCTGTAGAGTGATGAGCAGCAGTTTGGGGTGACTCACAGCATGTAACTCAATCTACACCAGAAATTGTTGGTGGAGGGAAGCCCAGGGCCTTTTATGCTGTTGTATTGCAGTTACCACAGAGAGAGTTCATCAGATTTGTAACTTTAGTCCCATGATTCCTAACAACATGTGGCAGCAGTTGCAATTTCTGTCTGGAACAGTGCAGGTCTTGTTTTAACATAGCAATCTGGTGAAAGAAAACCTACAGTTGTTTATGAAGATAAATTTTCCCAATTTTGTTATTTTAGAGTCTCTGACAATTGGGCTTCTGTAGTAACTGCAGCACCCATTGAGTGCACTGAAGGAGGATGAAATCCAATTACAAGGTATTTCAACTTCAACCACCTCTTGCATGTTGAGGTCTTTTCTTATCGCCCTTCTGAAAGACTTGGCTCTAATCCCCAGACTGTGCATCCTGATCCTGATCCTAAACCTCCCAACAAGATAAAAGACTTCCTCTCTTTCAATCTTCTCACTTCCCCTGCTGTTGTGAAAATGTTAATGAGATCACTGCTTTGCCTTCTAAATCTATTTTATTCTCTCCTCATAGTTTAACTCTGAGAGTTCAGGTCAATTTACTCTATGTTATCTTCAAGACCAACGTATTTTCTTTGAGGAAGTTCTGTGGGACCTGAACCTGCAGCCAACAATTGGTACATTGTCTTTCACTTAAGACAATAAACTAACACCAACGAATGTAACAGATCTGCCTGGTACATTCCAGGCTGTAGGAGTATGTGCTGAGAGATGAACTGAAGCTTGATGCAGCCATTGCAAAGGCTTTATGGGGAAGGGCTGCAATCTAAGGTCCTGGTGCTTCTAAACCCTGAGGGGCTACATCCTGTGCAACAGCCTCACAAACACCTGAAGGGTGTATTGACCAAAGAGACCACATGAGTGGCACTGGTGTTTTGTACATAGAATATATTAACTTGATGACACTACAAATGTATTGACCTGACAACACTATGAATGTAAAGAGAGTCATGCACTGATTTTATATTTCTTGTACATATTTTTATAAATAAACTTCATTTTTGAAATCAAATAAGTAATAGATCCAATTCAAAGATGACCAGATGTGTTGGGCAATTCTTGTAATTAAGCAGATGTCGCTGAAACAAGTGATCATATTAATGTTTGCTGGAGATTGCTGCACATAAATTTGCTGCTGCACTTGCTGTATAAGTACAATGGCCCAAAACGTTGTAAGTACATTGTCACCTGCACTCACCACTGGAGTCATACACTTATCTGAGTCACATCCAGATGGCTGAAATTGCTGGACGAAAGCACATGGACCTGTTCAGCAAAGCTCTGCATGGCCCAGGGCCATGTTATTGCATGGAGGAGCAAAGGGATCTTGACGTACAAATATTCTGATCACTAAACTTTGCACCATGGATTAGTAAAGCCATAAGAACCCAGTTCCTCTTACACTCATCCAACCCCCTCCTCGTCCCCCGATCACCTTATTTCTTTTTGCTCTTCCACGTACTCCATCTGCCCACACCCACACACACACCTCCCACAGGGTCATCGTCCTCCCTCCACAACCCCCATTTCCACCTGCCCACCTCGCCTCCATGCTCCACCTTCCTTTTCTACTATATTCCATCATTTTCAACCCTTTTTTGCCTCCGTCTATCACCGCCCAGCCTCTGTCACTTCTCTCCTCCATCTGCCTGTCACCTCTCCTCCTGGATCTACCCAACACTTCCCAGCTCTTGCTGCCCCCCCTCACCTGCACCTATTTATTCTGGCTATGCCCCCTCTACTCTTTCAGTCCACATGGATGTTCTTTTCCCAAAATGTTGACTGTCCATCTCCCTCCACAGATGCTGCTTGATCCGTTGAGTTCCTCCAGAATTTTGTTTTTTTGCTTCAACTATTTGAGTTTATTTTCAGACAGGCAGAATTGGCAAACAGGGAAGAAATGCTAACCCTATATCAAACCCTGGTTAAACCACACTCAAAATACTGAAACAGTCCTGGTTGCAATATCTTAAAGGCACTGGGGAGGCTGCAGATTTACAAGGATGATGCCAGAAGTTTGAGAATATACATATCAGGAAAGGTTGAAGAAACTGTGTTCTTGTTCTCTTGAGAAAAGAAGGCTGAGGGATGACTTAATAAAGGTCTTTAAAATTTTGAAGGAGTTCAATTGAATGGATGCCAATTGAATGATTTCGCCTGGGGGACAGAGCATAGCTGCAGATCATGATCATTAGATGGTCAACAAACAGATCCAATATGGAATTCAGGAGGAACTTCTTTAATGGTGAGAATATGGAACACATTAGCACGGGAAGTGACTGAAGTGAATAGAATAGATACATTTCAAGGTGGCTAGACAAGCACTTCAGGGAGAAGGAAGTAGAGGGTTATTTTGAGGAAAGAATGGAGAAGCTTTATTGGATCTTAAGCACTGGCATGGACTGGTTGAGCCAGCACAATCCATGCACACAAAGCAACTGAAAAAACTTTGATAGACAGAAAAGCTGCACCCTAGTACTTTACCTTGACAGTCAGAAGACTTCAGACAAATACAAACATCAAATAAGGAATTCAGCCAATTTAAAATCATTAACTTACTTTAAAACACACATCTTACACTCTTAAAAAGTCTTAAACAATTAACATCGTTGAAACAAAAACAATGAAGGAGTATTTTAGTTTATTCTTATCTGGCAGCCATAATATCTCCATTCAAATGAATGGGCTTGTGGATCTTGTGCCCAGTCTAACCTGGAGCAGGTTCTGAGGAGCACTCCTCAGCCTAAGTGCTGGAGGATCCACCATGATCATGATCCATCAATTGACTCCATGCAGAGTAAAGGAAAGAACTGCAGTCAGGATATCACCACTAACCTAAACACTTACACATCTGCACTGAACTGCCACACTGATCTGCCTTATTCTGTCAACAGAATACCGAAAAAGTCCTGGACCAAGAACAACTCTTTGAAACATACTTTATTAGCTATAAAGTCTTTGTAAATGTCCTGAAGTCATGGAATGCTGTACAACAATACAAGTTATCTTCTTATGATACAATTAAAAATCTGTGGTTAGTGATATGAAGTAATTAATGGCATAGTTATAACCTTGGCAGAGTCCTTCAACACTATACAGCTCAAGAAAATTGAAAAATAGACCAAACAGGTCCAAAAATTGACCAAATTATTTTCAAACAATATAAATTAACATCTCTTTAACTACTTCTTTTCTACCATCTGTGTTGGAACTATAATGTTAATTTGATAATTATGCCAAAATTCAGATTCATGAAATTCACATCCCATCTCCCACTCATAATCTTTACTTGTGCTCTCCAGCCCATGCACGGTATATGGGGTTATTAAATCAATAAAATTAACTGATTGTTTATTGGGAAGCATTTTTTACTGTTGAATAACAAAATAACATTTTCTACTCAATCTTATTTGAGATCCAAGAAGAACAGAACAAAAAAGTATGAGGTGTGATAATTAAACACACAATTCCACATTCAGCCACCAAACCATAACTCTCACAATTCATAAAAGGACACAGGAAAAACACCTTAAACAGCTGCTGAAGTGGGACTGCAATTGGTTATTAACAGCAAATAGCAATTGAAAAATATCTGCAAAAAAGAAGTGAAGCTTACTTACCACAAAGTGTTGATTTAAATGGTTCAATTTTCATCAACTATAATTAATTTATATCCTGTGCTAATTATAAACAGTGAACATGATGCAGGAAAATATAGCATATCAGAATCACATAAAAAACAATAGCATTGCTAGAAAATATATACTGCCATGCTGGTGAGTTTCATCAATTTTTGTTGCTATATATAGCCATTTATTAATTTTGCTTCCGTGATTCTCATAAATAGCTAATGGTAAAATTAACCATACATATATCTATACCAGGTGTTGTGAGATCCAGTCCTACATAGCTCGAGGCTGCTTACATTACAAAAGCAAGACAACATGAGAATTGTAGCTAGCCTTAGTAATCATGTTGACAAGGTCAAGATACCATGCCATTTCTCATTGTGACCTCAGTGGTTCTCCCACATTCTTATGCTGGTTCTGAGCATCTCTTTATGCAGATAAATGGGCTAGGCAATAAATCTCACTAGAGGTTCATAATATCCAGGAATATATTAAGGAAGTAAATGAGTGCACTTTCAATTTGTAATGACATAAATGTGAGAAACAGATGCTTAAAACAGAGAGAATTTGTGTGCACAACAAAGTTCTCAGATCTTTTATTATTAGCTCATTACTAATGTCTACCACACATGACTTAATGGATAAAGTGTTAAATTAGACTATCATCCATAAGGGCATGTATACATAAAAACACAAAACCATACGCATGCAATAATTTAGACACCAACAAAATGAATAAATGAATGCATTCATTATAAATAAATTCATGGTAATTCAGCTAAATCTTTTGCTGTGATCTCTGTTAGGATCTTCCAGAGTGGAGGCCATAGCATAGCCTTTAACTCATTGAAGAATGTCTGCACTACCTGGTTGAGTCCAATGGGCAGCATGAACCTACAGATTTTTAAGCTTTGTGGTTGGAAAATCTTCCTCTGGACCTGTGTGAAATTAATGTTTCAGATCCAAAATCCCAAAATCCTGTTTCTCTTTCCACAGATGCTGCCTGACCTGCTGAGTGTTTCCAGCATTTTCTGTTTTTATTTTCACCATCTGCAGTTCCTTAATGATTTTCAATTCTACACTAATCCCATTTTACTCTCTCAACATTCCCATCAGCTCTCCTCCCAACACACCTCTCCCCAACCCCACCTCAACCCCAATTTATTATCAATGGTTTAACAGAGCAAAGATTTATTTGGTGAAGTATGCAGCTCTGGGTCATTGAAGAGGTCATTTAAAAATAGTCTTTATGGGATGTCTACCCTGAAATAAGTAAGTATGGTTTGAGCGAAGACTGTAAAGATGAGTCAACACTCATGGATTCTTGAGTGGCCAGTCTCTGGATGAATATGATATCACACTGCTAGTCATGAAATATTCCAAAACGATCTGCATTTACACAGTGACTTTCACATTATCAAGATGTCCCAAAGTGCTCTAGCATCAATGAGTACTTTTTAAATGTTGTCAGAAGTGCATTGAAGGAAAGATGGAAGCCAATTTGGATGGAGTAATATCTTCCACAGAGCAATGTGATGATGACAACAGCCATGTGTGATGAAGTATATATGTTGTTCAGGTCATTGAAGATAATTCCCGTGTGCTTCTTTAACATGGTGCCGGGGGATCTTTTACATCAACTGAGAAGGCAGCCAATTTCTCAATTTAACATCTAATCTGAAAATTGGCACCTGTAATACTGCAGCACTTCCACCAGGACTAACAACATGACTCTGGAGTGGGACTTTAATTGTATCCACTGACTGACTCAAGAAACTGCCAACTGTGCCAAGGCTAGTCACTGATGATACATTATCCATATTATTTTTGGTTTGTTATTAGGTTGATCTGAAAGGTCATTTATTCAATGTGGATTTAGTTTCGCTTGACTGTTCTTCCCTCATACAAGAGCCAGAGTGATGCTTATCCTTTCTTATAATCAAAGAAAATCATTCATAGCAATAAAATTGTTCAAAAAAAAAATCCTTTGGTTAAATAATATATACACATTTTTTTACTGGATCTTTTCCTAATTTTTCACATTTGTAACATGCATACAAATAAAAATGAATTTTGGAAGGAAGAAAGTACTTGGTATGCAGGGAAAGACTTGCATTGCAATGACCTGATACAGTTGGGCCGGGAATACTGCTTGAAAAAGGCATGATTTCCTTCAGCAAGTGGATAATGACGTTCAGCTCCTTTCAGTGTAAGCTATAAATTCCAGTACGAAGGACAAAAATGTTCATTTATAAGAAGCAGTTCGGGATATATTATCTTGTGGCTGAGCTCAGTGCCCCAGGTGTAAAAAATAATACTATTCACTTAAAGTCTCGACAAGTGACTCCAAATTATATACCACCAAAACTATTAAATTGTATGCTATGATAAAGCTAATAGCCAGTTCTACTGTCACAAATACTGTCCTCTCCCTCCAAATAGTCTGAATGGAGGTGGTGTAACTTTACAATGATTGCTTGCACTAAGTGAAAACTGCTTCTTTTCTATTGAAGTCAAAAAATAATAACAATGTGTTGCTTGAATCACATGAAAACAGCTTGCAGTAACATGCCCTTGTTAAAGCTGCATGTTACAGTATCGTTCACAACCTCAGAACATTCTTATGCAGTGTTTTTTGAAGAGTAGTCTGTGTTGTAATGCAGGGAAATGAAGGAGCTGATTCCTGCCAAGCAATTTCCCATGAGCAGCAACATAATAATAACAAGATAATTTGTTTTATTGATGTTGATTGAGGGAATTAACAGTGGCAGGATTCCAGGGAGAACACCTTGTTCTTCTTTCAAATAATCCAATGAGATTGCATACATGTACCAAAAAGGGCAGACAGGGTTCCAGTTTAAATCTCCACAAAAAGATCCAACTCGAAGAGAATAACATTCTCTCAATATTACATTGGGAAGGTGGTTCTGAATTTAGTTGCTGTAGTCTATGAATTGGAAACAGAAGAGATTACAGATGCTGGAAACAGGAGCAACACACAAAAAGCTGGAGGTTCCTCTAGTTGGTTCCTTCAGCTGGTTCCTCCAGCTTTTTGTGTGTTGTTTAGTGAATTGGGAGTTGAAGCCACAAGCTTGCTACTCAGATGAGAGGATGCCTTCAAATGACCCCCAGCTGACATGATTTCTCATGACTATCATTTTGTTATCATTCAATATCAGCTCTGACCTTTCCTGAACAAAAGGGCATAGACGGTTTGATCAGTCCCCTGTCGAAGCTCTGAAATTTAATATAAAATTTAGAAATGATCCTACACAGTATATGAAGCTACTTGTACGTCTGCTCGATATGGAAACATATCACTTAAGAGTTAAGTTCATAGCAGCACCTTAATACTTTGGTTGTGACATTCTTGGATTAGAACCCATCACTGAGATTTCAAAAGTGAAGCTAGTACCTCTACCAAAGTTGAATTCTATGACTCTCAAACATAGAACAAATTACTTATTTTCTCCTTAATCAAGGCTTCATTTGTAAATGTCTTCCTATCATTCCTGGCGTATTTGTACCATGTACCCTTCATGTCTGAAGTATGATGCCCTACCCTTCCTCTTTTGGTTTTGTTCCGCTTTGAAACCAATCACTTGGCTTTACAAATATGTCACCTGAATTTACTCCCTTCCTGGGATCAGTGCCATAAATTAGACAATCTCCATGACCTGGAATTCTGATTAGATTCATCCAATAACTAGACATAAATTGGGCCAAACCAACTTCACATTGAAGTACAGCTGGATCTCTGTTAATTTTGCTCTGTGATCAATATACCAGAAACCATGCAAGTAGATCAATGTAAATTACAGTATCATGATCATATAATATGATCCAGATAATGTACGACAGTTCAATACAGTCACTTAAAAGCTGTTTGTGGTTGTTAGAAATGTTGCTATTTATAGTTATGGTTTTAAAATTTTAGATAGCTTTTCAGTACCATTGTTTCTTTAGATTTTTTTCCCATTTAGTTACCAAGGGCCTTTGAGGAAAGCATTTAGGCACTGGCATACTTTATCACAGTTGCAGCACAATGGAGTTCCTTATGGGAATTATGTTTTACCATGAGCAACCTTCACACTTAGTGCAAATAATGCCATAGCATCACTTTTGGCTTTCTCTGACATTAGGCATAGAAGCAGAAACTAAAATGTAGAACCTTTTCACACAAAAAGATACATGAGCCCCTATAGGAAAAAATAACCTGGATTTTGCTAGGGGAAAAAAAAAGCAAGACATGATTAATGTGCAAATTGGACAGTAAGTTCAGAGAATCATGAAATATGCTTTGTATTGCAGATATCTAGAAATTGTTGGTCAATTCGCACCAGCTGATTCACAAAAATAATACTGTACCTAAAATGCACACATTATTTTTAAGAGCATGCTGTATTTGTCTGTAAAATGCACCTGTTTAACAAGGTAAAAATATTTTATATATCATCATTCAACACCTGTGGCACATAAATGGAAGAATT
>JARFYF010000084.1:86316348-86327571 GCA_030265395.1 Rhina ancylostomus | reverse complement strand
GGGCGAAGATAATGTTAATGTATTCTTCTGGTAGAGAACCAAGCAGTTTTGAGGCATCCTTTTACTGGGTTCTGTCATTAGAGGGAGAGAGAGAGGTATTGGACCATCAAGCTGTTTGTTTTAGCACAGCAAATTCTATCCTGGGCCAGTACATGCACAGCTGCAGTTGCTATGTTTGGTTACTGCACTGGAAATCTAACCAGATACTTTGATGATATCATTTCACATGCAACATTCTTTTTGGGACATTTTATGGGAAATTGAATCAGAATACTCCATGAGTGACCACTAATTGAGTTGGTGGACATTTCCTGAAAAGCCATGTTATTTTGTGCTAATGTGGAAGGAACACAAGTCCCACTGTGTAGTTTTGTACCTTGCCTCAGCTTCACACAGAAGTGGCCTCCACCTTCCACCCCAGCTCCTCAAACATCTGGCTTCAGGCTTCCTCCCCTCTATTCACATCCCCCAACAGTAACACCTCAATCTCTCGAGTCTCAATTCTACCCCTCCCTGGCCCCCACTAATATACCTCCCAGTCTCCACTTCAAATTCCAGAACCCTAACCTGTATCCCATCTCCTGAGGTTCCTCTCCCCTTCCTGAATCCCAATCTACCACCCCTCACCTTGACCCACAATTCCTGGACCCTGAAATTCTGATCATTCAACCCAAACTCTCCCGGGTCCATCATTGCCTCTAGTTCCATCTTCCTTTAAGGTCCTCCTGGGCTTCTGATCATTCTCCACACCCTCATGCCTCCCCCAGCCACTTACCTGATACAAATACACCTGGGCACACTAACATTCCACAGTCAAAGAAGGTAGAAGAATTTTGATTCTGAAAAAGTGCAGCATCTTTTGTGAAACACCAGAGTTTTGAAGCTTTCAAAGCTACCCAACATTTTGAACATAGGTCCATAACCCAACGAGTCACTAGTCTATTGTGTTATTCTATCCAGGCACAGTAACAACATTATCTCCAACATGTGGGCTGATTAGTTAGAAATGGCAATAATTGCTCTTTTGTTGAATAACCTTTTTTTATTGATTAAGAGCTATGGAATGCGGGTAGATGTGATTCCAATGTGAGTACAAAGACATTAGGGGAAACAAAGAAAAATTATCCAACTTGCATGTAACAATGATCTTTCAATATTCTTCAAGAACATAATGTCTTGACAGATCACACTGACAAAAAAACTTTGAGAGTTACAACAATTTGTGAACTGGTTAAAAATTTTAAAAGCCTGATACCTAACAAGAATTTCTGAGCTGAACAATAGAGACCTAAGAATGTTTCTATTGGAGGAAAAACAACACCTTTCACATATTGGAAGTTGTTAATGATCAAGAACATTAACAAATTGGTGCCAAGGAGCAAAAGCCCTGGAGTTGACAGTCGACCCACAGAGAACAAAAGCACCAGGAATGGCAGGAAACAAGATGGCTGCATAAAATCTGAAAAGCTAGGGAAGAACTAGGGCAACAGATATATGGATAGGAAAGGTTTAGAGGGATATGGGCCTAATGCGGGCAAATGGGACTAGCTTAGATTGATATCTCGGTTGGCACGGATGAGTTGGGCCAAAGGGACTGTTTCCCTGCTGTAAAATTCTATGAATCTGTGACTCGAAACAATCCATAAGCAGTGATGATATACTGACTGAAACTCTCTGGTTCAGCATCCTTGGGACCTGACTGGTGCTGGCCCACAGAAAATCCACACCATAGAAATTGGCCCCAAGCATCATCCTCTGAGCAGGAGAACTGTTCCTTTTACTGAAGACATTCCTGGGGTCACATAAGGGTTTCGAGAACTTCCCATAACCTGAAGTTTCTGTAAAAAGAAACGCTGTCAGCTGAGATTGGAAAAGTTGCATTGGTAGGTTAGTTAGCTACAGATCAATACAGATCTTAGTTAATCTTTGATCTTAATTAGAATTCCTCTTCCATCAGGCAGAAGATACAGGAGCCTGAGGGCACATACCACCAGGCTTAAGGACAGCTTCTATCCCACTGTGATGAGACTATTGAATGGTTCCCTTATATGATGAGATGGACTCTTGACCTCAATCTACATTGTTATGACCTTGCACTTATTGTCTCCCTGCAGTGCACTTCCCTGTAACTGCGACATTTTACTCTGTATTCTGTTACTGTTTTTACCCTGACTACCTCAATGCATTGTGTAATGAATTGATCTGTATGAATGATATGCAAGGGAAGTTTTTCACTGTAGCTTGGTACAAGTGAAAATAGTAAACCAATACCAATGTCCTGGGTTATCAAGTAACCAAATGTTGCTGAAGGGATCAATGGTAACAACATGACTGGCTCAACATTACAAGTTCTCTTGGAAGTTTGTATAGCAAACTATTCACTTTGATATTGGAATTCAAAGATAAAGTTGTTTACAGACATTTTCCTTTGTCTGTTGATACACTGCAAGAAGGGAAAGTTCTCAAACCTAACATTAAACCACTGGGGTGCAGTACTGTGGTGCTTTTTACCAATGGCATACTGTCACTTACACATTCACCTCTTTAATTAGTGAAGGTAGAAGCATAGTTTACACACAGTGGAGAAGCTTACTCGGGAACCATTCAGGAAGCAATTCAAATAAAATGATTTTAAATAACAGGTTACATTACATGGCTACTCCTGTCCAATGTGATATAAAAATAATAGATGTCTGAATACAATACGCAAGGCATCATTCTCAGATATCAAAGCTGGTGGTAGAGTGGACAGTGAAGGTTGTCTAAGGTTATAACAGGATCTAAATCAAATGGGAAAGTGGCCAAGGGAATGGCAGATGGAACTTAACTCAGACAAATGTGAACTAATGTATTTTAAGAAGTTAAACCAGGTTAGGAGATACACAGTGAATGGCAGGGGTCTAAGAGCATGACCGAAGAACATGACCAAAGAACATGACCTTGGGGGTACAAGTATATAGTTCCCTGAAGCGTTGACATAGGCAGACAGAGTGGTGTCGAAGGTGTATGACATGCTTGCCTTTATCAGCCAAAACATTGACCAAAGACGTTGGGACGTCCTGCTATAGTTGTACAATTTGTTGCACTTGGAATATTGGGTGCAGTTCTGGTCACCATAGTCTAGCAAGGATATAATTAAGCCAAAGAGGATGCAGAAAAGATTCACAATGATATTACTGAAATTGGAAGGCTTGAGTTATAAGGAGACACCTGATAGGCTGGGACTGTTTTCCTTTGATGACCTTATAGAGGTCTATAAAATTATAAGGGGAATATAGATAGGATAGATAGTCAAAGTCTTTTTCCTGGGGTAGGGCATAGGTTTAAAGTAAGAGGGGAAAGATTTAAAGGGATCTGAGGGGCAAGTTTTCATACAGAGTTTGGTGGATATATGTAACAAGCTGCTGGAGGATGTGTTAGAGGCAGGTACTTCTACAACGGTTAAAAGACATTTGGACAGGTACATGTTAAAAAAAGCAATAGAGAGATGTGGGCCAAACACAGGCAAATGAGATTTAGCATAGATGGGCTCTTTGGTCAGCATGGACAAGTTGGGTTGAAGGGCCTGTTTCCTTGCTGTATAGCTCGAGAACTCTAAAGTAACACATTAGAAATGAAGAAGTTGAAATAACCTTCCAAGATAGAGAGTTTAAGATGTTTTTGGTATGTCCCGCATGGTAAACTAATCTAGAAAATTAAGTTACATGGGATCTACAGTGAGTTGGTAAATTGGATACAATATGGGCTCAGTCATAAATGACAAAGGATACCCTCTGACACCCTCCAAATGTGATGGATGGGGTGGATATTGAACAGATCTGGCAGTTCAAAACTGGGCATCTAAGATGCTGTGGACAATCAGGAGTAGTGGAAACATATACCACATCATCAGTAACCTCGTAGGTCAGCACATCCCTCACTTTACCAATACTAATAAAAAGGGGATCAACCCTGATTCAATGAGGAGTGCAGACTGGCAGGTCAGGGGCATCAGCAGGCACAGGTAACAGTGAAGCATCAATATAATGAAACTACCTCACAGGACTACACTCATGCAAAATAGCATGTAATAGAACAGAAAAAGCTCAAAAGCAACATATCTGATCAGAAGAGACTGCAGTCCTCTCACATCTTGTTGTGAATTATGGTGGACCATTAAACAGCCAGCATGAGGAGATTCTAAGAATATCCCCATCCTCATGCAGAGTCCAGCATGTGAATGCTAAAGAAAAGGCAGCAGCATTCACAATCGTGTACAGCCAGAATTACCACATTAGGCTTCCTCTTGAGATTGCCACCAGCACAGAAGCTAGTTTTCAGGCAATTTGACTCACTTCACATGGTATATGAAAAAATGGCCATGATCACTGGATACCATACAGACAATTCCACAAATAATACTGAAGGCCGGTGCTCCAGAACTAATTGTGCCTCCAGCTATACTATTACAATGCTACACCCAGACGTTCATTAAGACAACAGTCAAAGCTTCAGTTTAACATCTCATCGGAAAGAATGTATAACATTCTCTCAGTATTGTATAGGAGGGTCAGGTTAGATTTTGGACTGGATCCTCTAACGTGCTGCTCAGTAGTTCCAGGAATAACTGCTGGAATTTATCTGCTTTGCTAGTCAAAATTAAATGCATTGGTGGAGGTAAATACTGATTGCTGATCCTCCTGCATTCCAACTAGCTCACATTTCATTTGCACAAGTCTGTCATGGTGTGGCTGAGCTCCCATGGAGCATGGAAACTCATGACCTGCGTACAGGTATGTATTTTGCATTACTGGAGATTCAAGTAGTACTGAGATCTATCGACACATCTAGATTGCGAAGTAAAATCCCTGCAAGGAACATGGGTAAGTTTTTTTTTACACAGAGAGTGGTGGGTACATGGAACGCACTGCTTGCAGAGGTTGTGGATGCAGATACATTAGGGACATTTAAGAGACTCTTAGATAGATACATGAATGAGAGAAAATGGGGGCTACGTGGGAGGGAAGGGTTAGATAGATCTTAGAGAAGGATAAAATGTCAGCACAACATTGCGGGCTGAAGGGCCTGTATTGTGCTCTAATGTTTTACGTTCTATGATGTGAGACACATTCTGGGACGGGGGAAGGTAGAACACAAAGAGCGGGGATGGCAGTACTGGAGGACTGGAAATTAAGTTTGTGATAGAGATCACCCAACTTTCTGGCAGCTTCTTTCTGAAAAGACCCAACTTAAATAATGACCAGATTTCACCTTGAACATTTGCTATAGCAATCATGTACATTTTGGACAAATAATTAAACAAAGATAGAGGGTAGGTCTTATTTTTAAAACTTTTTTCAAATTCCACCTTGGTGGTGCCTTGCTCTTCAGGCTTGTCCTACTGGGGCATTTTATTATTCAAGGGTCTTAAAGCCACCCCCATCCCCTCCAAAAAAGACATCCAGGAAACAACTTTTCAATGAGAAGCACCTGTAAACTGATAGAAATGTCATCAGCACACATGTGAAGACAAAGCACATGGGCTTCATTGCACACAACAGGATTCAATAGCAAGACAGACTCATTAAATTGTGTGTGCTGCAAAGAAAGTGAATGGTGATGGTTTAGGAGAGCTTATCTTTTATATTCCAATACCTAAAGTGGGACTTAAATGTGGAGATGTTTGGGCATTTCTCCGGTCAATCAAGCTTGGTGACTGTTACATATGATTTTATGTACTTCTATCTTCCACTCACTATGTTTCGTCCCCCTTGGGAGAAATTGAACTATCATTGGGAGAAGTTGTTATATAGTTTCTATTTTCCTTCTGATCTTTCAATAATCTGTATTTTGAGTAAATTAACCATTTGCTGTAAATCTTCCCCATCCCAATCTCCAACTCCAACCCACTGACAGACAGTGTTGTCAATGTGCAAAACAACAGCACCCTACACCATAGTGGGTAAATTATTAGTCTTGCAGCCAGAGGTCAAAAGTCTAGACCATTGATTCAGGAACACAATTTGTATTGCACCATGGCAGCTGGGGAATATCAATTCAAAGAAATGAAATAAACTGGGAGTTCATAAACTATTTTCAATAACAGGATCTATAAAGGTATTGATCCAGCAATATCCTTCAGAAAAGGAAATTTGTTATTCTTACCCCTCTCACATAACTGTGACTCCAAACCCATCAAAATGGTTGACTCTTACTTCTCCTCAGTTAATGGATAATTAAGGATGGATAATACCTATTAGCATTGTCAATAGCATCCTCATCCTGTGCAAAAATAAACAAAAATATATTCCTATATTCATTGCAGTAAAGGACTGATCTCATAATTTAATGAACTATTTTTCTTTTAAATAGCTTTGCTCACATATCTATTCAACTGGACGGACTTGTAGAAGACTTGCTTTACCTCCCATATGATTGTTTCATCAACTTTTCAATCAGTACCACATCACTTGCTTCCTTCAAGCCATTCACCTTACTCTGTAGAGTCTAATCAGTAGCAGCATTCTAAGATAAACCCAAAAGTTTGTTCACACGTTCAGCAGAATTAATACCTTTCAGCACCATTGCTGCAGGTTATGTGCCAATTAGCTCTTTATTTGCCCATTAATCGTGATAGAGCCAAATAAAGGATGTAGATAAAATAAATATATCCAATCCTCCAATGACAGTTCAAAAGAGGAAAAAGCTCAGTTTCATTTAACTGAAAACCAACTAATAATGAGCAAATTAAACCTTCAAGTGAATGGTCTGTGTTACTATTTGTTTGAATAAATAGAGCTCCAATTATTCTCTGGGATATGCAGAGAGGAAAAACAATAGTGATTAAGGTAATAGGTATTTGAAAACTTGGGTTGCAAATGCAAACAATAAGCATGGATACACAAAGGAAAATGCAATTTCCTATTGTACTGTGCAAGTAAACAAATTGTATTAGCATGCTGCTACCGTAATTGGGCCAGAACAAAAGGTCACTGAAATGAAGAGCTGATGCTAATATGATTGCTTTAGCAAAATGATTCACCTGGGAATCCTCAAGAGTCCTTTAGGTAAACAACATCTGTGGCCATCAGTGTGTAAGTGGTTGTTACAAGTCACATGGCAGAAAATATTGAGGAGGATCGATTCAGCTTTGATCCTCACTGTATCTATGTTCAGAGCTTTGTTTATTTGTTTAACGTCTGCAGATATCATTGGCAAGGTCACTATTTAAAGCTCATCCATAATTACCCTTGAGGAGGTGTTGGTTTCTTGAACCTCTGCAGTCTGTAACTTGGTGATGGTACAAATTGCAGCCACATTACATTGATGGCAGAGGGAGTGATTGTTATGGATGTTGGATATTTGATCAATAAAGCACAGTTTTCTCAATGATAAAGTTCTTTAAAGTCATTGGGACAGCACCCATCTGGGCAAGGGGCTAATATTCCATTATATTCCTGATATTTCTTGTAGAATGTGGAAAGAATTCAGGGACCAGCTTCTGACTGGTCCTGCAATTGCAGTAGTTACATGGCTGGTCTAGTTCAATTGTAGAAGACCTATGGATAGGACTGAACACTATTAAGTTATCAGCAAACATTCGCAATTCTGCCATTTTACAAGGAAGGTCATTTTTGAGGCAGCAGGCAGCTGAATTGGGTATAGGACACTAATCCAAGAAGCTTCTACTATCATTGCTTTGCCTGAAGTAATTGGCCTCTAACAGCTTACAATCATCTTCCTTTGTGACATTTGATTCTGATTGATGGAGAGTATTGCATGATTTCCATTGGATCAAATTAGAACATAGAACATGGAACAGTACAGCACAATACAGGCCATTCAGCCCACAATGTTGTGTCGACCTTTAAACCTCACCTAAGACTATCTAACCCCTTCCTCCCACATATCCATCTATTTTAAATTCCTCCATATGCTTATCTAGTAATCTCTGGAATTTGACCAATGTACCTACCTCCACCACCACCCCAGGCAGCACATTCCATGCCCCAACCACTCTCTGGGTAACAAACCTTTCTCTGATATCTCCCTTGAACTTCCCACCCATTACTTTCAAGCCACGCCCTCTTGTATTGAGCATTGGTGCCATGGGAAAGAGGCATTGGCTGTCCATTCTATCTATTCCTCTTAATAACTTACCAGCAGGCTGGTTACAGTGGAGAGCTTTCTTGGTCTGCACCCCCCCCGACCCCCGATCCCACTTTTATTTGCAAAGATATTAGGACAAGGAAAGTTCTCTTTGTACAACAGGGGATATGAGCTCTTCCAAAATGCCTGATTTGTGACTCTGAACCTGAGAAAAACATCTTGCATAAAACCCCCAAAAGAAAATTGTTACTTGCTTTACATTTCTGTGATGCCATGCTAGCCTAACACTTGGCAGCAACTGACACTCGTACCTGGTTGACTTTTAATTGGTTCTCGTGCCTGAGGTCAATGTTCTGGCTCAGAAGATGTAGAAGTTGTTTTCTGTTCTGTTCACTGGATAGTTCAAGGCCCTGCATACAATTGAGGAACAAAAACTGTAAATAAATTTAACATTCAAACATGCCATACCCAGAGGTGCATTTTCTCTTCTCATTATTTTGCATATTCTTTAACCTGGGTATCCCAAGTGCAAGAAAGTTTTTTATTTCTTCACAGTTTAATGCCTAATTGTCCGGTATACTTGACCATTTCGAAGGATAGTTAAGAGTCAATGACATACGTGTGGGTCTGGGGTTACACATAGACCAGACTGGGTAAAGACAACAGATTAATGAAACAGACATTTTTTATGATAATCTGATTATTCCAAAACTTCCACTACTGAAACCAGCTTTTTTAATCTAGTTTTTTAATTACTTGAATTTAAATCATTCAGATGAGATTGTGCGATTTGAAATCACATCATCACATCAATGGTCGAGGCCACTGGATGCCAGTCCAGCAGTTTAACCACTCTTATGTTTACCTGTACTTCAAGAATCACTAGAGACTTTATTAAATGAGAGTATTAAGGGCTAAAGTTGGCTGCCAATTTTGGGTCTGCTATATCATCTTGATGACAACAAGCTTTTCTGAAGCTGAGATTAATCCATAGTGACACATCTTGATAGGACCATGTTTGACTAGTTCTGTGGAGATGTTCCAAGATAGCCAGTATGACTTAAACTAAATGTCTCTACTGTGGAATTGTCCAATGCATGACCTCACCTTTGCTTCAGCTGTCTGCGTTCCCAGCTTGCACAATATCTGGTCTCTCTCATTCTCCAGTTTCAGATTTAGCTTCACAAAACCTAGAAGCGTAAAACCAGCTCAATATTTATTTGGAATTTACCTCAGTGCCAGTCACGTTAATGGAACATCTCAGTACAGCAATACTGATGTGGCAAACCCACTCCATTAATTAGAAAACTGGAGGTTTTAGGTATTTTGATTGTCATGATACATTATGGTAGCTGAGGTTTGTAAGACAAGCCTTTAACTGCAACATTTTTTATGCAGCATATTAAATACATTGAGCATCACAGCATTAAAAAAATTCAGCAATAGCTGAACAAATGAAAATTTGAAGCTATCATTGTAAAATATAACCATAGTTTAACCTTATTGCTTCATGAATTTCTTGGACAAACAGATGCCATGGACAATGCAAGCATCCAATGTGCTTGTGAACATTTTATTCATTAAAATGCCCATCTAGAAAAAGAAACTGAACAAATTGTAATGGTCAGTGAATTATACCTTCTATTTTCTCCAACAGTTTTTCAAATTCCAGGTTGTTCTGAGTTTTGATTAGATCTACATTTGGCTGCTGTAACCTAATTTTAAAAAAAAGTGCAGTTCATTAACAGGACAAAAACATTATTTTAGCTAGCAAATGTTAGTGTTTCAAATAACGATGCAGGTGAGTTCAATCCTAAATAATGTGCAAAGCTTTAATTTTATGAAGACTTGTATCAACCACTGTTGTACAGAGAAGCAAACACTGTGCATTCGTCATGGAAATCACAAGATAAGGGAGCAGAAGAAGGCCATTCGGCCCAAATGCACCTTTGGCTCACTTGTTGGCACCTAGAAAGTTTTTAACCTTCCCTTCATTCGATAACAATGAAACCAACTAAAATGGGACAGTGGAAATTCATCCATTGCCTTCAAAAGAACTGAAGCAAAGTTCAACACAAGTCAATACCACACCACCTGTTTAGTACTTCTAACAGGACAATTTCTACAATTCACAATTTTGAAGCCTTCATCAAAAGTAGTGGATTTTCTTGTGAATGTGAGTCCACATTCCCCTGTGTTTTGTTTTGAGAATTTGACTTCAGTTAAAGCAATCAGAAAAATAAAAAGGCTAGTTCCATATCATGGAACTGTTGGTCATCAGCAGAAAGGATTCCCAACTGGTTCTCCAGTATCCTTTAGCAATGGAAACCAGCCATCCTTATCTCATTTGACCTGTGCAAGTTTTCATCTGTGCAACAGATGAATTTTAACTCCCTCTGAAGTAACCCAGCAAGCCACTTTTTTATCTCACCACCACTTCTCATGAAAGCACAGGAAAGGTAATAAGTGCCGAACTTTTCATCCCAGAAATGAACAAAACATAATTCCAGACTTTTGACCATCACGGTTTCCAGTTACAATCAGTCAGTTCTTAATGACCTGTGGGCTGTTAATGTCTGAGGATTTAACTGACTGTTTTACTTTACTCTTTAACAAGGTTGTAAGAGAAAGGCTTATTCTAATTACCCTTACTTTGAATACCTTGACTCTTTCCAAGCTTTCCCACGTTCTTGTGGATCTTGGTTGAGCATCATGGCGGTCTGCGGAGAAGTAAAACAAAATAAGTAAAAACAATTGACTGGGGCAGCAAGTGACCAATAGTGAAAAGCATATGTATAATGTGGGCACGGTGGACCCAAACATATTCACTTTTGACCAGCAGTTCCACAGAGAGCTGCCAGTGATGTGCTCCTTGTGAAGCAGCTCCCTGTTGATTTCTGTGCCTGTGCATTGGAATGCAGTGGTCAGACACCAACACGGGAGATCTCCCGCTCCACCACCATGCTCACTGGCAACACCAGCTATGAAACAGAAATGTTCCAAACTGAAGGACAGGATACACTTCTGTCACAATGTTATCGAGAGCAAACTCAGAGAACCTAAATGTGGCACACCAATTCAAGACTGGAGTCAGGATACTTCCTCAGGACAAACACAGGCAGCAACTGGAAAGAA
>JARFYF010000084.1:86230955-86248429 GCA_030265395.1 Rhina ancylostomus | reverse complement strand
AACCATTACAATGCAGGAAGAAACCTTTCAGCTCTTTGATCCCCTGCTGGTTATATGTAACAACAATCCAATATGCCCCATTTCGCAGTTCTTTCCCACAAGCCCTGCAATTTTCTTTCTTCATACACTTATCCAATTCCTTTGTGAATACAATGAATGAATCAGCTTTCTCCATCCTCTTAGGTAGTGCATCCTAGATCATAACTACATATTATGTGAAAGGTTTCCTTCATATTTCCCTTCATCCCTTCAATAATCTATGTTCTGTGGTTCTTCACACTGAAAATCACAGACTCATACAGCATGGAAACAGGCCAGTGGGCTCCCATCTGTATCAAATTCATCTTCCAGCACTTGACCCATAACCTTCATGCTAAGGCAATTCATGTGATCATCTAGACTAATGCTGTCAGTGACTCTGTTTCCACCACTCTCTCAGGCAGTGTATTCCAGGTACTCACTATTTTCTGGGTGAAAAAGATACTTCACAGATCCTTTCTAAAATCTCTTACCCCTTACCCTAAATCTATATCCTCTAGCTTCATCTGCCTCTGAAACAGGGAAAAGTTTCCTGCTGTTCACTCCAGACCCTCCTGCCAATGGGAACAGTTTCTCATTATTTACTTTTTCTGGGTCTTTCATGATTTTGAACACTTCACTCTAATTTCCTCTCAATGTTTTCTGTTCAAGGGAGAACAACATTTGTTTCTCCCATCTACCTATGTGATTAAAATCTCTCATCCCTGGAACCAATCTAGTGAATGATTTCTGTGCCTTCTAAAGTGCGGTATCCAGAACAGCACTCAGTTATCCACGTGGCCTAACTGTTTTTTGTTTATGGCTTCAACATAACTCCCTTTATAAAGAAGAAATAATTCTGTGTTAGTCAGCTAAAGTTAGGCTGAAAGAAGACAGAAATTACATCACTACAGTTACCTGACCAGGCATCTATATTTAAGGGTGTTTGATTGGTCTATATCTCGGAAGGTAACTATTCAGCCCATAAAGTCACTGCCAGCTCACAGCAGAGCAATCGCACTCTCTTCCATTCTCCCTGTGGCCCTGCAACTTATTCTCCCTCATATGTGTATTAACTCAACTTTGACTTTTTTTCCCCCCACAGGGCCGATCAAGCTACCATCAAATCTTTGGGATATGGGTGGAAATTGAAGCAGCCAGTAGAAATCCACATAATCACACAGAGAACAAGCAAACTCCACACCTGGAGCTATGAAGCAGCTGCGTGAACTGCTGCACCACCATACCACCCCTCGTAGCCTCCACTATCTTCTTGGACTTCTCTCAATGTTCTCCCGTGATGGAGAAGAGGAGAACAAGTATAAATGTTTTGGGAGTTTGGGAGGGAGAAGTCCAGATGTGGAAAAAGAAGCAAGTACCTTGTTTAATGGAGAGCAGGGTGGAAGGACCAAATGGCCCTCTTCTGCTCCCATGTTTTTATATTCTGAACAAAAAAATTAGAAATGTAACCTATTTCACTTTAAAAGACATTTAAGTACCAAGTTCCTGAGTTTATACTTGCTTTTGCAGCACCACTGGGCTTTCCTTGTTCAAAAATAAATTGTGGCATTCAAAATGCAGTCTAGCTGAATTAGATTTCAAGAGGAATAAACTCCAGTAGGTCAATTACTTTATCTCCATTATGTTCTTAAAAAATGAAGATGTTTTTTGTAAGCTCTAAATATTTTTGTAACAGGAAATTAATTAAGGTATTCTTCCTTCAACAATACCAGTTCAGTCAGTAAATGCCTCCAAAGAAAGAAGATGTATTTGACGAGCATCTTTCATACCCTTGAAATACTGAGATATTTCTAAGCCAATAAGTTACTTCAGTATTGCTGTAGACAAATGCAGCAATCAAAGCACAGTCAGAAAGATCCCTGATGTAAAGAAAATCATTTTGTTATATTGGTTGAAAGATGGGACACCAGGGAGAATGCTGCTTATAATGGCATTGAACAATATATACCCATCTGAGCAAGACACAGATTCTCATCAGGTTGAAAGATGGTATCACTAACACTGCAGCACAGCACTCATTCAGTACTGTATTAAAATGGAGCCTAGATTCCATGTTCAATCCTCCAGAGCAGTTTCTAAACACACAACTTCTTGATTCAGTGTCACTGTGCTGGGTGCACAAACCTCTTAATCTCAGATAAATCACACATAATGCAATAACTTTTTGAGATAAATCTATTACATTAGTATAACAACATCCATCTTCCAGATCAGGTGCAACAAACAAATCCAAGATAAGGTTCCCTATGCTATAAGTCATAGAGGAAGGGGAACTTATACCTTAAACTTTTCAAAACTGATTGGTTTACAGTAGAGTGAAACTCCTATAATCCAGTATCTGATTGTTTGGAAGTCCCTACAGTTAGGCACCTGGGTCACTTATTAGTCTGGAATGCGAGCCAGGAGTCTGGAGAGAGAGTGGGGTGTGCAGCCAGAGCCAGGGTTTGGACTGTGGGTTGGGTGTGCAGCTGGGATCAGAGTCAGGACTGTGGACATGGTGTGCAGATGAAACTGGGGTCTGCAACTACTTAACTCCTTTTATTCAAGTATTCAGAACAATTCTGTTACACTTAAACCAGGTGGTTCTGAGGTAGTGGTGTTTTGTTTATATTACTGGAACGCAGAGTCAGAAAAATTATAGCTTCCACAAAACCTCATACCCGTCTATATCCTAAGATACTATTTTTCCAGGACGAGAGCCAACAGACAGAAAACACAGCATCATCTGCAGAGTATAGGAATGAAGATTTACCTTGGAGTCTAAGACGTTGCTTATTACAACAAAAAGATTAACATTTTAATAATGGAATGGTTCTTAAATCAAATTCCTCAAAATTTATTCAATGGGTTGCAGGACAGTCAGTATCCTACACTACAATTGTGATAGTCTAACTGTATGCAACATAACAGACTTACCTTACATGCTTCACCAGTCTCAAGTAAAGCAGGGAGTCCCTCTTTATCATAGCTAGGTTCAGTGTGGTTGTTCAATATTTCTGTCCAAAAACAGTAAATATTTCATGAGAGCAACAACTTACAGTAACATAATTTAAACATTAAATTAAGTTTTATAAGGTTGCATTTGCATCATTCTTATGCTGCACATAACACATTTTTAGTTAACTTTTGGGAGTAAATTGAGAACTTCAGAAGTTCGAATAAACAGAAATATTTTCACATAACGACTCATACCGTTTGTTGGAACTAGTCTCGTGCTACCGATACTGCCCAGTGTTCACAGATCAGCTCAAACATTGATGCAAAGCTTTTGTCAACTTATAATAGGCCAGGTTTAGTGTAACAGGATTACTGTGACAAAATCCATTAAAGCTGTAAACTTTATATGTGCTATTTTGTTCACATTTCACAATTGTGGGAGTCTGAAAGAACATCAACAACAGCTGGTAGAGATCACTTTTCCAAGTTCCCTGTAATTTTTTTAAAAAAAAGAGTGCTAACAGCTGGTAAAGATCATAGCAGTAAATTCCCTTTAATTATTTTTTAAAAGTGATAACTATTAGTCCCTACAGGAAACATGGGGTGTGTTGCAATTTTGCAATTTATGTCAACTGCTGATCCTGAGCTCTGATTCACCTACAGTATTTTTCCATTTATTTTTTCTTTGCTTACTGGCTTTTCTGTACCTCTGATAGACTCATGAAAGTTAACTAGATTATTGAATAAAGATAAAGAGAGATGGCTCTATTTGGAATTGAATTACTAGTTGGGGGACAAACGATAATTTAGCAATGCAATCACAAAAGCAGTTAAGGAAACTTTAAGTTACTTTACGTCTCCATGTAGCACGTATGTGCAAAACCCGTGAGAATACAGCTACACACATTATGGGCTTGGGAGATCTACAAGCGGAAGCCTACCCCACTTGCTGGGACTTGCACCAAATAATGGGTAGTAAATTTGGTAACAGCAATATGATTGATCTCTGCCTTCTAGGCCACCACAACAATAAACTTCAGGATAATATCCAGAAAGCCTATAATAGGATCAAACTTTGTTGATGTGAGGTGCTGGAAAAGGTGTGTGTGGGGCCAGGTGCATATTTAGAAGCTTCAATTTAGATCTCCCATCTTCCTAAAGATTTATGATTTGGCTCCCAGCTTCTCTATGGTCAGTGTGGCTCTTTGAGACAGGTCAAAGTATTAGGTTTTACATGTGGGCACCCAATGAGAAGGTGAAATGGGATGAAAGGCTGATACCAACCCCTTCCTCTCATTCAGTAACAACACTGGGTCTGCATACACTGCAGGTCCAGGTCCAGCTGTATCCTGCAGAATGTCCATCAACACTTGCTGCGACAAATATCAATCAGCCATGCAGTTAATTCCAGTAAATATATCAACGTTTCTTTTAATCTCCCTTCTTATCATCATTTTATGTTTTTTTCCCCCCATCTCCTCTTTCTTGGTCAAAATTCATACAAATCTTCTTTAGAGTACTGCTAAGTGTGCAGCTTTTTTTAAAAAAAAGTATGATCCAGTCTTGAAATGAAAGTACCCATGATAAGAAAACCAATCTCAGCGCAGGGAAGAAGTATAAAGGAGGCTCAGCTGATTCAAGAAATGCTGTTTTACAAAATGCTGTTTTTTATTTTATGTTTAGGAATATACAGTATATGCATTTGCTAGTCATTTCAGCAGTTAGTTTGCCTATTTAACTCAAAATAGCATGCCTACTTATTTAACTGAAAATTATCTTAGTACAGTAAATCTTTAATGTCAGTGAGAGTTTTTAAGAATAGCAGAGGAGCAGCAGACAGGCTGCTAGCATTTCTTATCTTTGCTCAAATCCATTGTTCTGTTCCTGCCAGAAAAATCAGTCTTAGTACAGCTCAACTTTCAAGATTCGTGGCTTAAAGCTTCACTGCATCAAATCTCATCAGATCCAAAAGAGTCAGTTTAACATGTAATTCAATGCCGATCACTGATTCCAGGATAAGAGCTGAACACAGAAAGTAGCATGCACTCGCCTCCAGCAATCCTATCATCAATCCCCTGCAATGCTAACCTGATTGAAGCTGCTAACTTTTATATCAATCCATCATATGCTGTAAATCTTTTGTGCATTACAGAAGCTGGGAGGAGGAGAGTGTTTGGTTGATGCTATGATAACATTTTGGCTAGTCCTCTTGGGCCTGTGACAGATCCCACAGCTGAATTTATAATCTAGTATACAAAGGAGCTTTGATTTAATAGGTCATCTGTTCTTGTACTGCATTATCCTTCAAAAGGTTTAAAGCAGAAAAGAAGGAATGCTGGTGAAGATGATTGAAATGGAGGCAGCACATTCAAAACTCAAATGCAATAATCACAGTCCCACACTGTTAAGCTTTGGTTTCGGTGGAGCCATAGGAGATGGATAGATTCTCTTGACTTGGAGGTCATCATTGCTTGGTACTTGTGTATCACAAGGGTTACTGGGCATATTAATCCATCTAAGGCTGAACATACAATCATAGAATGCTGCATTATTTTTACTAATGTGCATGCCACTGAACAGTGCATTGTACACTGTGCAATCATCAGGCAATAAACTTACTCTGATCTTATGATTAATCAACTGAAGGTAGTCTTAAGGAATTATCTGGTGTTGTTCTCAGATTGAGGTGATGAGCCAGCAACAACTACAACTTTTGTGCCAGATATGGCCCCTCGATCAGCACTTATAAAAGGATTTTGACATCTCCGCAAATGTCAATCACTCTCACCTCGTCAGAGTTCAGAAATTGCCCAGCTGATGCACCCACTTTGTGTTTGTGGTTTACTACATGCAAGTTACCTAATCCAATTTCACTTTCTTGTTTGTTGCCTGTTCAACAGTGCTCTCTTTGAAGCAACACCAGTTCTAAGTATTTAAATTAAAGCTGCCTCAAGAATATGCAGAAAATTCCAAATCCCAATGATTATTTAGATGGAATTATTTCTAACTTTCTCCATGGTTTAAATCATCAAACTTCTGTATCATATATTCTATTTATTTACAAATTATCAAATTAATGATCAAAAATAAAAAGACATGCAAAGTAAATTTCTGATGAAAGGGAAACTCTTTTTGCTTACTTGTTTTGATACACTTCAAAGTTTGAGGTTGTAAACATTTCTACACTGTTACCATCATGACAAACGGTAGCACAGCCATGACATCGTGAAGAAATTTTAAAAAATTAAATCATAAAATAATAGAAATAAAGCACCATCCTTAGAAGGGAAGTAAATAATAAAATTGGAATGTAATTATAACCTGGCAGAAAACAACCGTTTGAAACATTCGTCAACCAATTTTGATTTGCTTTTGATTTTGATTTGGGGTGTAAAAGAGACAGCTAAATATAAGCCCTACTATTTTCTGAAGGCCCTATCAGGTTAAAATACTCAGCACTGTTACTTTCTCAAAGGATCAGAGTTCAATCTTATGAATATTGATTTTTATTTAAAACAGCAGTGGTGAATCCTACCTTGATGGCTGGAAACAATTCCAGTATCATCCAACTCATCTGTTGTTCCCATCTTTCGCAGAGGTGAGAGGCATACTTGCCCACCTTCTGGCTGACCACAAGTCCGTACAGTGAGGGAAAGTGAAGGTGCAGACAAGATAGTCTTCAGGTCAGATACAACCAGATCTCTTGCTTTCATTTTATTAATCTCTAATACTTCATCGCCTACTTTTAGACCTAAATGTAGAAGTTGAGTAAAATGTGTTAATTCAATTTGAATTGTAAATTAAGAATTGTTTGCAGCAATTCATCTATATCACTTTTAATTTACCCATTACAAGATTACCCATTACATTTACCCATACCATTACATTTTTGGATTCTTTCTTCGTGATTCATTTTTGACAGTCATAAGACCAAATAATTAACTCATAAAGTCTTTGAGAGATAGGTAGATGTGACAGCAGCCCGGGGTGAATTGTGCAACTATTTGCTCTTGTTTGGGAATAAGCCTGGCCTTTTCTCAATACTTTCCAAGGTACAATGGTTTGTGCCTTTTTACCACAGATGCTTAGTACTATTGAATAGGATATAATTAGAGAACTGGCTCAGGGATTTTTGGACTGAGCCAATGAACAACAAGGTTTCAGCTATGATACTTCTATGATGTAATCTGCTAAACTGCAAAAAAGAATTTGCAAATTAAATTAATTGACTACAAATTGGAACAAGCTGAATTAACAATAGTGTTACAGCCATAAATTATTATAGTCATCTCAAAAAAATGGCTAAGAAAATTATTTACATTGAAACCTCTGCATCAGATAGTATTTTATCATTGAAAGTACATCTCTGGAATAAAGTGTATTGGGAGAACACCAAAGTAATCATACAAAAACATTCAGACCCAAAGTTCAGCTGTATAATTTGCAAATTATTCTAAATTCATGTGCATATATATTTTAGTGCAAGTGGAATTAAATATTATATTGGTAACAGCATGTGCAAAGTTAATGCCTGCCAAAAATATGTAGTGCATGCTGATTGTAAGGTCAATCAGTGGGCAAGGTTAACTTGATACTAACACCGCCATCTTAGAGCTCAATGCACCACTTATCATTCTTTTAACTTTCCACAGCTGAACAGGCATTCAGTAGCAAGAATAGGTACTTCTCACCCACCACCCCCAGTTGTTTAACTGCATTCATAGTGTTGGATTAGACTGTTTTAAGTTTTTTTTAAACATGTAGCGTGTTTAATATATGTTTAATAGTGTTTAATAGGCCGCTTCCTAGATTATTGGTTTGTCCATCGGGGGAATACGTGTTTTCTCATTGGTTGGTTTTGCCACAGGTATCTAAAAGGTATTCTGATTGGACTATTGTTAGCTAAGGAGTACCTCTTATCTCAGGTATAAAAGGCGTCATTTTTTATTAATCACTCTCTTGCTCTCTCCTCCCTGCCCCGCACCACCTCCCCCACCCCAGCTCATTTTTCGTTCCTTTTGTCTCGACTCATCTCCTAGTAGTAAAGCTAGTGTTATGTGCTCTGTAACTGTTGCTTTGTTTTAAACTTTTCCAATAAAACTTTGTGAAGCACCAAGTTGTTTCCAACTCATTCTTGGACTCCTGAAAGAACCTGCGTGTTTGAAAATAACAGGATCCGACAGTGTGGAAGCACTGAACTTATTGACCAAGCTCCACCAGCAATTTTGCAGCTGTGACCTAACGTTGGAATCAGTGGTGGAATCCATTTCTGGACAACAAACAATTCCCCTTCATCAGCCTGCTGGGACAGCCACCCCATCCGTTTGAAGGGGTAGGAAAGACAGTGGGGGACAAAGGTGAGCATAAGTGAATGTCAGGGACACTAATAACTTTAACAGGTGGCAGAGCAGGACATGTGGCTTTGCGCAATATCAGTTTTGAACTTTGTGAGTGGGGCTTGCTTTAGACTACCCACATGATAGCGGTATGTTACACTGGCCTTTACTTCCCTATAGGGTCTCAAAACCAGGATCAGGATGCAACACACCAGCAGGAAAGGATCCCAAAAGCTCTTTATAAATGAAAGTTTTCATCCTTTCTTTCTTGAAATACAGTCATCATTACTGGAGCCAGTATTTATTACATGTGTGTGTGTATTTCTCTTCCCCTTTACCTTTATGAATGTTGTTAATCAGTTGTTCACCTCACCAATCGTTGGTTCCCATGGGTCACCAGCAACCTGATTTCTTCAAATGGCCAGGCAATGATTGCTGCCAGTTAGGGTCAGGAGTTGTACTTTAATAATAAAATGAGGCTGAAGATTTAACATGCAAGCATTCTGAGGAAAGAAACAAAAAACAAACTGTGACAAGTGGAAACAAGAGGCTGCGGTTGCTGGAATCTAATAAGGAAGGTGATAAATCGAACCAGATAAGAAAGGGATGTTGGGCAAATAGAACCAAGCAAGGGAGGGGAAGGAAACTGGGTGACAGGGGGTGGGTAGAGGGAGAAACTAGAAAGAGAGAGAAAGGAGCATAGGGAGTGTGCACTTATCACTTTCCAGCTCTGTCTCTGCCTTCGCCCTCCACTCCCCTCACCTGGCTCCATCTCCCCCCTTTCTTTTCTTTCCTTATCCGTCTCTCCCTATCACCTACCAATCACTGTCTGCTGACTCCACCACCTCCCTGTCCCCCACCTGGCTCTCCCTGCCCATCATCTCTCTCCTCACCTGGTTCCACCTATCAACTGCCAGCCCCTGCTTCACCCCTCCCTCTCACCTCTTCATACTGGCTGTCTCCCCTCGACAATCTCACTCCTGATGCAGGGTCTCACCTGAAATGTTAACCATCCCTTTGCCTCCGTAGATGCTGCCAGACCCACTGAGTTCCTGCAACAGTTTTCTTTGTGCTCCAGATTCCAACGTCTACAGTCTCTTGTGTTTCCATTGTGAGGGAATATCCCTGACCCAAAACGTTTCCACAGATGCTGCTTGACTGGCTGAGTTCTTCCAGCATTTCTGTTTTTGATTCCAACATGCAAATCTGGGACTTCTTACAAACCAGACTCTGCAGATTCCGGCAGGCCAGTGTTAAAGGGCAAAATCCCAGAGTGGAATTACTGAACCAGATTTGAAGGAAAAATTTTCATCACCAGATTGGAGTGTATGACTGAAATCTAGATTCCTCATGAGAAGATTAAGGTGTATCTGTGGTGAGTGTGTACAGTCTGAAAGAAAATGATGGCGATGGAGTGAAATGATCAGCCCAGGGTGGAGAATTGAATTGCAAGTACAAAATATCAGTGATACGAGAAGATAACATTGTGAAAGCTTGCACAAAGCTCTTGTAAGCCCTTGGGTTATTATGAAAACAGTCAGAGATGTGGTATTAACTCCAATGTGGAAAGAGTAATTTGAGAGAAGGTATGTTTAGAAGCTAGTCTTTGGAGATGTACTGGGAGATGGCACAAGATTAATCAGTATGTTCAGAAGCAGAGTTCCAGAAAGTGAGTCTCTGATGTGTTTAAGAGTGAAAACAATCCCATAAAACCATTTCATTGCTATGCTCGGTTGCAAACAGGAGAGGAAGACAATTGTCATACTTCATTGGTATTCTCAACTTAATTAACTCATGAGGGCCACATCTGCAATGTATCCATGCATTGAAAATTGCCAGTTTTCTGATCTCTGGTTACTCTTCCTATGGAGAATAAAACACAAAGCCAAATACTTGGATGTTTTTCTGCAGCAAAGACACCACATATAGAGAAGATGCTGTTACTGTTATATATTCCACCTGACTTTGAATTTCCTGGTATTAAAGAACAATACATTCCTGATAAATAGAAAGGAATCTCATCCATGTCTATATTTTGGGACAGTTTTAGAGTGGCAAATGAAAAGGAAAAGAGGTTCCCAAATCTTCCCCAAGATAAATTGTTCCTGAAATTCTCCTGCCAAATTTTCCAATTCACTTTAAGACCACTTAGACTTATTTATAAGTGGAATCATCAGACTATAGGTCTTGGATTATTGACTCAGTAGTTTTCCCCATAGTTAATACAATCAAAAATATTGAAAAGCAGTTGTACTGTCATACTGAGGTGGCCATAGCTCAGAGGCAGAAATTTAGTATGTTTATTTTGAAGGTTGGTGTCTTTTATACTAATATAAAATACAGAAACAGGTTATTTGGCCCAACCGGTCTAATACAACACATGTATTCCAAACAAGTCATCTCCCATCTATTTTGATCTAGTCCCATTAGCATTTCCTTCTCCTCCTTTCTTCCTTGCCATTAAATTAATCAATTGCATTTCTCTCGTTTATTCTTTACGGTATCATGTTCTCCGTTCTAACAATTTTCTACATTAATGTGTTTCTTTGGAATTCCCTTTCATATTTTTATCTAACTTTATTTATCTATTTTTTAATTAATAATCTATATTTCCTCTCTGACCCTCCGGTAATAAAAAGGTAGTATCATTGTCTACATCATATCATGTCATAATTTTAAAGACCTCCATCAGCTCTGGACCATGTCATTCAAGTAATTTTGAATCTGGAATCAGAGTCTTCATGCCACCCTGCTCAAAGTATTGATTTGCAGTCCAGAAATGAACTTCTTCATGGTAATAGTTAAACAGAGTTTTGAGGTGGAGGGCCATGAAATCCAAAAAGGGGTTTACTTTGAGCCTCATGAATTCAAATGTCATTGAAGGCTCCACTGCCTGACACACTAACACCTCAGTAATTTCTGTAGGAGAATAATGAAAATGTCACAGAAGTCTCCGCTTCCCACTCCAGCACAACGCACTTGGGCAAATAAGTCACCTGGTGACTGGAGAAAATTAGTCCTTTTCCATGGAAGAGGAGGCATTCAGTCCTTCAAGCCCACCCTGCCATCCAATATGGTATTGGATTATCCTCTACCTCAATACCATTTTCTGGTTCTATAGCCCTTGATGCCTTTTATGCCTAGAAATCTATTTATCTCCTTCTTAAACATTTTCAGTGAATTGTCCTCCACAACCTTCTGTAGTGGAGAATTCTAAAGTTCATCTGAATGAGGAAATTTCTTCTCATCTCTGTCCTAAATGTATTACTAGTATCTGGAGACTATGTCATTGTCTCGTTACCCCTGAATTTACAGAGACTGTTGTCTGTATAATCTAGCTCACCACCTCTTTGTCCTTGGATCTAAGAGTACAGTTGAGTGTGTTCACCATCTCTTCCCTCTAGATCCAAGAGTATTGTTGGCTGTGCGGTCTGGCTCATCACCTCTATGCCTTAGATCTGAGAGTACAATTGTGTGTGTGCCACCTAGCTCATGACCTCTTCACTCCTGGATCCATTTAACAGATTGCTACCATGTCAGACAAGTCACTGACATTTTCCTCAGGAAATCAGGACAACTCTATCCTTCCTAGTAAAATCAGGAAATCAAACAAGGAGAGTTCTCCATTCTCTTGACTCTGTGGTGTCAATGGAACAGCAGATAGAAATTGAAGAAATATTTCCCCCATGAAATCTTCCTCTGATTTATGAACAGAAATGGCTTTAATCCAACTAGTTTCAGCTGGCATACCAAGTGAATCACTAGCTTCAACCTGGGGAGCTGCAGTGGCTTTTTAACATACAGTGATCCTTTCCAGCCTGTCTGATTGGGTTGGTTTAGTGGTGGCCAAGGAAAGCCCTCCACTCCACTGCTGGTTCTAATGGCTTCCATTGACAGGAGGAAACAAATACGATGAGGCCCAACAGAGGGGACCTGAGAAGCAAGCTTTTCACACTGAGGTTGATGGATATATGGAATGAGCTGCCACAGGAAGTGGCAGAGGCAGATACAATTACAGTGGTTAAAAGACATCTGGACATGTTTATGGATGGTAAATGTTGAGAGGAATATCAGCCAAATGCAGGCAAATCGGAGTAGCTCAGAAAGGCACCTTGGTCAGCATGGACAAGTGGGGCTGAAGGCCCTGTGTCCATGTTGTATACATCTATGACTCTATAACTCTGTTAACCAAGGTAAATATGCCCATATCAGTACATAAGCTAATTGCCCTGAAGAATGATAACACAAGTCTTAACATTGATCTATTTCTCCCTCAGGAAGATAACAGTGAAGGAATGGAGGAAACTGTTGCTTTCATCTCCATTATGGTTTAGTGAAGACACAGTCCCAGTCAAAACTAATTTGCATTCAGCTCAGAATGGGTACACTGCATATGGCTTAGAAGTGCCCTCATACTAGGAAGAAAATAGATTTGCTGTGTTGTGACATTTAGGTCTCCGATATCCCTTTTTTTTTATCCTTCTAAGTGAAGCAGCGTGGAACTACAGTGAATGATAGACCCACCATCATCCCGAGGAGCCAATCCTAGCTCTTTATGGTTGGCAAAGTATAATAAGGATGGGTATGAATTTGTAGCACCATAAACCAGCCAGTGTTCCCTGTTTATATAATCTCTGCTACTCTGATACTTTTTGATCATTGTGGGCAGGAAAATGTTGAAGAAATTATGTACAAGTTCTGAGAATTATTTTTCCTGCAGGTTTTTGAGGACACAGCAAGTGGATGATGGCATATTACAATAGCCTGTGGCAAGCCCAACACTGCACAAAAGCTTCAACTCAAATCCAGGTACTGCAGAAAATGAAGGAAGTGTGTTTGTGGAAGATGATTCCACACTCAGAAGTGAAGATGAGCAAGTGAATGTGGAGAGGACATATCCAGAGCATTTTTCAGATAGAAACTCATTAAGGAACCAAAAGATCTCTATAGAATCATTTTATTTTCCTATGGGCCAGCTGAAAGCAGCACTTTAATGTACTAAATGAACAATAAACACCATGACCAGTGCCATATAAGAGCCTCAAGAATCAGCTTTCATGAGTCTGTCATGCCTGAGATTGGCTGAGCTTGAGAGGTCAGCCAGAGAGAGTCCTATGGAATGCTCCCATTTATTATATTGGAATAAATAAACAAACTGGTGAGGTAATATCTAACTACTAGTAGGTACATCCAGGCCTCTAGAATTTCCAGTTAAGATAAACAAACACTGTACAGGAGAGACTGTGCATTAAAATTGTTACATTGTGTTTGCCTCGCCATGGGAAACAACTGATGTTTGGTGAATAATATGCAACAACAGTGCATCTCATCATGCTGGTCATCAATTTCTAAGGCAGGAGCACAGGAGAAGTGGATGAAGTATATCTTCAGGTTCCAAACCCCTTAACTGAGAGCTGAAGTGCCAAAGACTGACAGATGTGAACAGACGATCGTTAGGAGCAGTTTCCTCTTTTGCTAAACCAACAGAAAGTCTTTTCAGTCTCTTTCAAAAAGCACAGATAATAGTCTAACATATTAGCCAAGACTTTGTTGAGCAGCCACATTTGCACTATCCTATGCATTCTCTGTTCTCACAAGTGCAGCTTTTCCAAAGACAAATCCCTGGATAATTTCACCATCCTCAGCGGTGAGGCCTTGTACCACAGCAAGACTCCCACAATATGACCTTGTCAAATTGCTCGTTGGGAGTGACAGGAATGGGACAGTGGATGCCAGGATGGGGAAAGTGCAGAGTGAAAGCCCTGCAGATGGAGATGATGGCAAGCTTTGGATGATTGACCAGCTTAGTCAGTAGTCAAAGCAGTCACAATACAGAAATATTTCTGATATTCAAAAACATTCAAATGTCGACTACAAAAAATTTTCCAATCCATGGAAAGATGTGAACATTATTAAAAACTCACAAAAAGATAAAGAGATTCCTAAAAATATTTAGAAACACTTAAGCAATCAAAACATTTAAGATACATCAAAACAATTACTAAATATAAAAGTTAACTAAGACTGTCTTTTGCAAATATTTCTCTTCTTTCAATGGGTGCAGATGGTGCTCCTGAACCAGGTCTAACCTGCACAGTTTAAAGTGGATTCCCCACCCTAAGTTGGAGGGAATTGCCTCTGTTTTGCACTCCCCTGCTGCAGCCCATGAAGCATCCAGAGATGGAGAACAGTCTTGGAATCACTGACAAGCAGCTGTCAGGAAGCTTGGGACATTTGCATTCCCACCCAAATGTACATAGACCCCAAAATCTTACCATTTATATTGAGAAATAAGTGCAGAAGTGCTTGTACTTTCCTGCAAAATCCAAATCATTTTCATTGTGGACATATCCAAAGAACTGAAAAATAATCTGCTCTGCCTGGGTCTGGTGAAAGTAGCAACTCAACAGAACCTATCATATAATCATTAGTATGACAGATAATCTAGGAAAGAAGATAACTACCCTGCTTACTTCACCATGCTGTCCCCAGCCCTCATTACTCATACAAGATCCCTCGCTTGTGGAAAGAGAACAAGAATATATTTGTCACAGTTAGGTTATGTGTCACTGAGTGTTTAAATAACCACATATGTTTCTCTCTTTTTTCTATCATGTTCTCAATGTAGTCTATGCCATGATTGAACATGGGAGCAGCATCATCAAGAATACAAATCAGCACCTGTCAAATGAATAATGACTTCTCTCATCAAGCTGTGAATCTTGTAAAACCTTAGCATGATTAGGCTCAAGGTTGCATAGCCCGCTAGCTGTAATAAATAACAGAAATATTATGACAGCTGAAATATAACAAGTCGTCTCAATGATAATTTATAGCCTGGATTTCCACCACATGAACAATTTGGTGGATCTAACAAAAGGGGATATCAGAGAGTCATAATTGTTGAAATCATTTTCCACTGACCCTGGCAGTCATTACATTTACATGAGTGCAACTTGTGTGCTTGCTGCCATTTCCATTAGATCACTACCATTCCAATGGGAAAGCAGATGGCCTTGGTTAAAGGATTTAAATGTACTTCAGTTATCACTGTCAAAATACAGCACGGCCTGTAGTCCCCACGCAGTCAAGTTAAAAAAAAGGCTTCAAATATTAACTAGTTCTTTGGATGGCCTCCAACTGGACCTATTATTTGTCCACTCAGTGCCAGTTGAACTGGAAGTAGCACCTGTTTCCCTCTCTGTGTAAAAATTGCAATCAAAGTCCAACAAACGTTCATAAGATCCCACATTGCTTTATGAACTACTGGTCAAGGCAACAGTTTACAGGCAGTTTCCCATACTCTATCAAAAGTCAACCAAAGTCACAACTGGCTTCAAAACCTGTCTTCAAATACTTCAAAGTAGTTGTTATTATAATGGATGAACTTGCCATAATGCCCATTCAAAGGCTCAATGAAAGATTCAATCCAAGGTTGCTGGCTAAGCACAGGTCTTTGTTTTCCAGTTTCCCCTTTCTCTGCTCAAGGCCTTAAATGGTAAAGAAAATTGGGAAAAGTATTAAACAATCTTGAGATTCAGTTTGTGTACATGAGGAAAATTCTGTTTCTATTCTGAGTTGGTTCCAATAATTCCAGCCATAATCAGTTATTGATTTCTCACAATGGGTGCAAAATAAGCCCAAGGTTCCACTCTGCCTCAGCTGGTCTCAGATATAGGCCAGAAGTAATTGTCTTGGAAGAAACACGTGACCAACTGGGACAGGCCATACCGGGTAAGGTGGTTACCCAAGAGGCTTGGTGTGATGCTCCAATTCCTAATGAATTGAATAGGGCCTCACCACAATGCAGACTGCAATCCTGACAAAGCACAGACAAAACAGCCCCTTCTGCCCACTGAATCTATACTGACCATCAAGCATCCATTTTATAAATGGTTGAATGACCTTAACAATATTGTTAATCACTTTCAGATAATAGAGAGATACAAGAGTAAATTCAGCACCTCTTTAAGTAGAGCGTTGAAAGAAATACATATTGGTTGAATAAAATTAAAACATCAGAGCCTTGTTAGGACATTGAATGTGCCATTAATGAAAATACTAGTAAAGGAAGAAGTTGAAAATATAGATACAAGAGATTCTGCAGATCCTAGAATCTGGAGCAACACACACAAAACGCTGGAGGAACTCAGCAGGTCACGCAGCATCTATGGAGGGAAATAAACAGTTGACATTTCGGGGTCCATTTACGCTGATCCTGATTTGGTCTCCCCATATTCACATCAGCTTCCCCCAGGTTCTACCACTTATATGCACACCAATTAACCTGTCAATCCTTTGGGATGCAGAAGGAACATCCGCTACCGTGGGTCAGTTACTTTTCCCATTATATGTTAACGTAATGATGACAGGATAAGGATGACAGAATGATGGTTTTGTGGCCAAGTTTGCGGATGATACAAAGATAGGTGGAGGGCAGGTAGTGTTGAGGGAGCAGGGAGTCTGCAGAAGGACTTGGACAGGTTAAAAGAATGGGCAAAGGAGTGCAGATGGAATACAGCAGAGGGAAGTACACGGTCGTGCACTTTGGTAGAAGGAATAAAGGCATTGAATATTTTCTAAATGGGGACGAATTCAGAAATTGGGGTTGCAAAGGGAGTCCTAGTGCAGGATTCCCCAAAGGTTAACTTGCAGGTTGAGTTTGTAGTAAGGAAGGCAAATGCAATGTTAGCATTCATTTCGACAGAGCTAGAATATAAAAGCAAGTATGTAATGTCGAGGCTTTATAAGGCATTGGTCAGACCACATTTGGAGTATTATGAGCAGTTTTTGGCCCCATATCTATGGAAGGATGTGCTGGCATTGGAGAGGGTCCAGAGGAAGTTTACGAGGATAATCCTGGGTATGAAAAGGTTAACATATAAGCCATGTTTGAAGGCTCCGGGCCCATACTCACTGGATTTTAGAAGAATGAGGGGAGATCTCATTGAAACCTATTGAATATTGACAGACATAGATAGAGTGGATGTGGAGAGGATGTTTCCAGTAGTAGGAGAGTTCAGGACTACAGGACTCAGAATAAAAGGATGTCCCTTTAGTATTGGTATTGGTTTATTATTTTCAATTGTACCGAGATACAGTGAAAAACTTGTCTTGCATACCGATCGTACAGGTCAATTCATTACACAGTGCAGTTACATT
>JARFYF010000084.1:86202617-86216972 GCA_030265395.1 Rhina ancylostomus | reverse complement strand
GTCCCTGCAATATCACACTTGTCACACCCTGTAAACATGAGAAAGATCCATTTATTCCCCCTTTGCTATCTTTCCAATAACCAGTTCTCAATCCACGTCTGTGTGCTCGAAATCTGTTGACCATCTTCTTATGTGGGTCCTCATCAAAAGCCTTTTGAAATCTGGGTACACCTTTATCTCCTAGCTATTCCTCAAAGAATTCCAATAGATTAGCTAAACATGATATCCTTTCATAAAAATCATGCTGACTCTGCTCAATCCAATTATTTTTTTTCTACAAATGCTTTTTTAAACACTTTTTAGACAAGTGTTCTAACATTCCATTCAGCATTATAGATTCCACACTTTCCTTACTATTGTTGTTAGGCTAACAGGTCAGGAGTTTCCTATTTTCCCACTCTAATCTTTCTAAAATATCAGGGTCACATTTTCTTCACTGCAATCCATAGAAACATTTCCAGAATCTATTGCACTTTTTAGCCTGCCTAATTATTCCACTGCAATGATTACTATTGAATTCTAATCTGTTCCTTGTGGCATGCTCATGATTCATATAAAGGAGCCAACTCAGCACAGCAGATTCCACCCATTCAGAAAGTCTCTATTTTCCTTCCATCACCACATTTGTTGGTTGGGTGATTGAAGATTATCCTTCTGAATACACCATTCAGAAGTTTACTACAAGCTTGATCAATCTTTATGCAACATTCTGATATCAGGCCCAAATTTCACTTTCAGTAGATTGTACCTCATTTTAAGCATTTCACCTTCTTTTCAGGAGAGGCTGGTGAGGGGGGAGTATTATTACTGTGGTTTAAACTAGGTTAGTGTGGCTCATTCTGTGTCATAGATCTGAATAAAGACCAATCTCAGAACCTTTAATCGTCCACTGGAAAGTCCAAGTTCCTCCACTCTTCCTTCACATCTTAGTTGAGCAATGCTTGTAAGCAGCAGTGTAACAATTCTGTGAATGGTCCTCATTCTTAAAGGCCCCCTTGTGATTTGGTGGCCAGAAAGAGATATTATTATTAAGAGGCCTTCTGATCAGAGCTGGGTAAGGTTTGACTTCCTCTGAATTGTGACCTCTTGCTTGGCCATATGATTTAACATTCTTCTGCAATGAGTGGGTGTGTTAGGCATCAAACCCCTGGATCTCTTTCAGCACTATCTTAATGATTTTATACCATTCATGCAGTGAATATGGCACAGACTTTAATGACACAGATTATTCCATCTTGCTCAACAGAGTCCAACAAAATTTGCATAATGCTTACATTCAACTATTATTTTTAAACCTGCTTTAATACTTGGAAGGAGTTCCTTTGGATATTATCGGCACAATTATTGAAACTGATATTTTATTCAGCTTCTGTTATATACTTGATCAATATTCCATTCAGTGAGACCCTAGTGTCCAGCCCCCATGATCTGAGACAAGAATATAATTCTTTTTCCTTTTTTTATTCAAGCATTTCTTTTCCTAAGAACCACATGCATAATGTATTTAACAAATGACATAATCCATAATTACATGCAGTATAACTGCAATACATCAAATATTAAAGACTTGCACACAGGACACATTCCAGTTCATTAAGAGATTTAAAACATTAATTACAGAAGATGAACAGGCACAAAAGATATACATCTTTTAATGATTACACAGAGGAAAAGGAGTATGAGAAACTTCAGGTTCTTTTCATGAAAGGCTGGCGGGTGGGGGATATTATTACTGTGTTTTGTGAAATATATCAAAAGTCAACTCTCTTGACAATTAATGAGTAGCTGAATTATATGGATCAGGAAGATGTTTGGTTTGATCCCCAGTTTCTGCTCATTTCACATATCATTTGGGATACCAACAGAGGCCTCAAGACGACTGACCTTGAGAAAAGAAATCAGCCAAAGAATATATTTTCAGTTATTGTCCAGCAACCCTTGGGCAATTGGTAAGATCAGAGCAGCACTCAGTCAGAGTAAGTGTTGTTTTCAAACAGTGCTGAAATCAAGACTCACACATGAAGAATAACTACACATTGGCTTCTTTAGATACTCTTAATCCCATCAGTGTAGGCCATACCTTCCACTGCCTCAACCCTAAAATTCAGAATTATCACTTCTTCATCGCTCATTAACATTCCCTTTAAAACTGAATGGGGCCGATCTTCTGACAAGAATCACGTGTCTTGCGCCAAATGTGTCCTGAATTGGGCTATTACTCAGTGATGAATGTCGTGCAACCTTCCACTCAGCAGACCACAAGCAACAAAACACATTCTATGTGCAGGACCTTTTGTAGCAGCAGAAGCCTTGGCAGCTTTTCCAGCTCCCAAGGAAATGTGAATGTCTGTCTCCATCTGTGCATTTACTTTTGGATAAGTCCAGCATCAGTGTAGTACACTACTTGTGATCCGGCAATCCTTTTATCACCCTGTGTCATGCCAATTAAGCTTGGAGTCAACCTCGCTGCTGAAGATAGTGTCTTCAAACAAAATAGTAGCAACAGTATGTTCCAGAGGGCAGGCAACCAGGAATCTCAGGGCAACAAGAAAATTCTGGAGACACAAGAGACTGCAGATGCTGGAATCTGGAACAACACACAAGGTGCTGGAGGAACTCAATAGGTCAGGCACCATCTACAGAGGGAAATGGCAGGTCAACGTCTTGGGTTGAGATCTTTTATCTGGACTAAACAAAAATTTAATCTCAAAGAAAATCTGCTCCAACTCATTGCCCAAATTGATAGTTACCCTTCTTAACGTCACCTTCTTTGGCTTGGAGTCAAAGTTTGTCGTTTTCAGCATATTTTGAAGTTCCATTTGAAGACTTACTACTTTAAAGGCTCTATTATAAATACAAATTAACACAGCAGGAGGCAGCTGTGGTCTTTTGTATTATTTCAGCAGGAAATTTACACATCTGGATATTTAATCCAAATGGAATTAAGGATTTATTTACTTTTCCTCAGGATGTACTGATTACATGGTCAATTTTCCTACCTTCTGTTGCCAAGGCCTTGAAATTTTTAGCTTAGAATACTAGTATTGAATGTTTAATATGCTAACCAGAAATTCCACTCTGTAATTTCATTAGAAGTATTAATTCATTGATTTTAAACAGATCCTTGACATTAGTGAAGAAGGGAAAAAACGAATTTTCAGATTATTAATTAATAATGAATAATTCAGCTTTAATCAAGCAAACACGATGTGTGTTAGCAGTTCTGCATTCTCCCTTGGTCATGGGAATAATGTGACAAGTGGTAGTCAAGAGACAAGACATTGTTCTCCCAATTCCTTACAATTAATGAGAGTGAGTTTGAAATGATAAGTCGAGCCCCTTGATTTTCAACTTCATTATTAAACTAGCAAATTATAAAAAGGTGCTTTGATGAGAAGAGTTCCTGGTCTCTACTAAATTATCCACTCTTAGCTAGGATGCTGCAATTGGTTGAATATTAGGGGAAAAATGAATTTGTATTTATGTAGAAACAACGTTCTCATCCTCACACTTTCAGAAGCACTTGTGAGCTGATAAATTTGTTATTATTATCATCCAGGCAAATGCAATGACAAACTATGTAAAACATCCCATTTTCAAACTGTAATGAAATAAGTTACTAACTGTTCTATTTTTTGAAAGAAGTACTGAAGTGAAGAAGTTGGCCAAGACACCAAATGAGGGCTTCAAGTATTCCTTGAATGGTAGCATAGAATATTTTGCATCTACCCGAACAAGCAGGCAGGTTTTGACATCCCAATTAAACAATGCACTCATCAACAGTGCTGTACCAGTCTAAAGAATCACCCCAAGCCATAAGTTAATGCTTTGTGGCTCGGCCTCAAACTCACTGTTTTCTGACTGTACTGTCACTGAGTCAAGCATTTCCTTGATGAGCAATACCATTACTGATCAACAGCCAGTAATCCTGTCACATAACACACACGTCAGTGTTGGAAAAATCACAGGGAGCTTGGCCATACTGGCTGGAACTTCTTATCCAGCCTGATAAATGATGGATTGCCTATCAGGTGAACACCAGCATTAATATGCAAGTATCAATGAGTACATTGTCAAACTTCCCAGTAAAACAGTGGAAGCAGATAATGTTATTTCATTCAGTGAAAATTAATTTTCTTTTAGAAAATAACTTGTTAAAATTCAGTCTTTGAATATTTTAAGACTGAGCATATAGACAATGTCTGGTGGGATGTGTGTTTAAATCTTAAACAAAAATTAAAATTTTCTACTATGGGAATGCTTCCATGCATCCAGGCCTATTGCAGAATAATTAATATATATTAACTGCCATGATTAATCAGTCATCATTTTAATGCATGAATTTCAGATTGTAGAAGGTGAATTATATGGACCTTGGTCTTTCCACATCTAGCAATTCTTAAGGCCTGTGGCCCATGCCTCAGTGTAAGGTCTGGCTTCAATGATTCTGGTGCTAAGGTGCTGATCTTTGCAGGTTAACTCCTGTAAGTATCTTCTGGAACAAAAATATTTATTCCTTGCATCCCCAACACAAACTGAATTTTAGGCTCCTTTGGATTGTTGTATTATTACTTTAAATTTCATTAAGCAGGTCTCTCCATTTACATTAAAAGATAAGTTTGAAGTAATTGTACCTTTGAAAAATTTTGAACACTGTATTGCAGATGATTTCACCTCAAGAACTTGCAATTGACATCCAATGTTTGTTTTTCTCTTTAAACACAGAATGTGTCTCTTTGAAAGACCAAGTACAGCTCAGTATTGAACCAAGAAAAGCAACACACTCTTATCCTAAAGGTCAAAATGGTTGAAATAAAAATGGTTGCTAAAAATGTGGATGGTGCTTCACATGCCTCTTGTCAAATGAATGACTTGTAGCGGCTAGCTACACTGAATAAAGACACGAGACACTTGTTTGAAGTCCAAGAGTCGAATGAACAACTGGAGTGCGCTGCCCCTTTAATAAACACAGTTCCCGCGCTGACGTCACACGCAGGTCACATGACCTTCCCGCGCGCGGGCTCCCCTAGCCCAACAAAGAAGGAGTGCCCCGCGCCATCTTGTGTCGGGGCCTCCGATGACGCTCGTGATCCTGGGAGCCGGTTCGTGAAAGGTAAATCGCCACAGACTATTAATTTATAATTTTACAATCAAAATGGGTGTGCCCAATTAAGTAAAATCTTGCAAGTTTAGATATCATGGTCAAATTAATACCTGCAATTCAGATCTGATTACACCAGCAAATGCCTGCCTAATTTGTTGTGATGTCATTTTTAAAGAGAATGTTATATTTAGGTAAGGAAGATTTTGTGTGACTATATAAAATTGTGAACTGGCAACGTATTTCACTTATGTCCCAACTAACTTCAATGGAAATAGTAATCAGAGATGATGTAAAAGGTGGCTGATACATTATCATCCATTTTATGCTTGCACAAAGTTTAAAATGTACCCAAAACAGTTTCTGTCCGAGCAACAGGGATGGGTTCTTAAATGTGAAAGTTCCTTCATGATTAATGTTGCAGAGCTTCCATTTCCCAAAACCACTGGCCACCTGCCTTTGGAAACACTGTTTGTTCCAATGTGGCCCTGGTACTGTCTTCCACCTGGAGCTTGGTTCCCAATAATACAGCACAGTCCAGCAGAGCTCAGGGACAGTCTCAGCGCAGGTAGCTGGCTGCACGCACAAAATGGTTTTCACAGCTGGTGAAGACCACCACAAATCCCTATTACTCTCTCCTAGACTCACCTTTTCATGTCAGTCAACACTATACTCTTATTAAAGATGCTGCCCAACACAAGGCCTGGGGAATCTCAGGCCAGGTAATGTTATTAAACAGCACAGAAAGAGATGAAAGTCTTTTTGTTTGGTCAGCCAGGAATGGAGATTACACCAGACCTGACCCTGAAGCATAACTACTGAGTCAAAACTTCTACCTAGCTTTCCTAGTAGTCATCAGCCTCTTATAAACATTTTAGTGAGTACTCAAAATATAAGAGGACCAGTCCAGGAGGAATGATGAAGCTGGTTACTCATGATTGAAAAATTATTCAATGTCATTCTGTCTGAACAAAGAGGTATTGGGTGCTATTGTAAAAGATTTTCTATCAACATTCATTGGTCAATTACCATGATCACATCAGTCAAATCCAAGGAGGCTACATCGTCTTTTCACTGATTTTTAAAACTGAAGATCATAACTTCCTCTAACCTGAGTTTGCCAATTATTTATGCCTCGGACTGTGTTGTTACTTCCAGTGTGGTCCTTGGTGTGCTCTTCCACAGGGAGCTCCCAGGTGTCCAGCTGCAGAAAGGCCCTGCACCCTCCATCCCTCACCACACATTCCCCTGATTACAAGCTGTCAAACCTGCCACTTATATTGAACATTTGAGAATGTCCTTGGCTTTCACAATCAGTCAAATTTTTTAAATAATGTTAAAGAAATTAAAGTTAAAAAAGTAAACACACACGCAAAGTTAAAACAATTAAAACATTTAATCCAACTGGATTAAATCAAATAAAAACCTATGGTTCCCTTTCTTCCAGAAGAAAATTTCAATGGCTTCACCATATGTATATATGCATGTCTGGCTAATCTGGCAATGTTTCAGCAGGTAAATGGTATTGACAAATGGTCTTCGACTTGAAATGTTAGCTGTTGCTTTTCACACAGATATGGCCCAAACTGCTGAGTATCTTTGGCATTTTCCATTTTTATTTCAAGGGATTTACCCCTTAGCCATTAAGTGTAATGTAAATAAAAAAATGTACTTCTCTGATTTTGTAATTAAGATGGTCTGTGGGCAAGTTGCCTCTGCATTTGAATTGAGTTCCTTTTTAACAGCAGTTGACAATATAAATAAAAATTACAAAGCTGTTCAGTTCCCCAGTGGTGAAAATCCCTCCTCCAGTTAATACTTCAAATGGTTTACAGACTTGCCTGATGCAAAAATCAATCTGTGTCACGGAAACACAATGGATAAGTAATTGCACCACAATGAAAGCAAGACAATATTCATTCTCACTACATGCACTTCCAGTTGACAAAGTTTCACTTTTCAATATTCAGCAGTGACTAAAATGAGTGAGAGTGGTTGGTGATGACATCAATTTCTGTTTGAATGAGATGTGCATTTTAGAAAAGTTCAACTGTTGTAATATTTTTATTGAGCATTATTACCTTTAGAGTTTGCAAAAACCCAGAAATAACAGCTTTGGAAGCTTTTTTTTGTTACAAATTCCATTCCATGATAGCTCATATAGTCAAATGTTAACTTGTGTTCATCATCGGGCTCTCTTGAAAGAAGTCACTCAAAAAGCAAGAGAACAATGGTGTTAACTGAGAGGGGGAAATTCACCTCTGGTTGGTAATGCTCAGTATGAACAAGGATATCAACCATCGGTGACTCTCCTTTGTATGGCTGGTTCAGAATGGAGCTGAATGTTAGGAGGTGAGTATACATTGACAGAAGGTCACCCACCATAAATCACTGGCAACCAAAGACAAATTTCTCCCCATGAGTTTCAGAATTAGGAACAAATCTAGATTTTATCACAAAACCTAACTAAAGAGTCTTAGTTCCATCCATTCCCACATCTACAGTAAAAGCTTGTCTTCCTGTCCTTGTACTGTTACCATAGGAGTTCTTCAAAGATTTGTCATTGGTCACTTCCTCCTCCTATCTATATCCCGCTGTTTGTCATCAATGACAGACAACCACTTTGATGACTTACTACCACTCGTATAAATTCATTTACTGCCTTTATCAAACTGATGTCCCATATACAGTCGCAGACGAAGCTCAGCTTCTTCAACAAAATTACTGGAACTAAGAAACCATTATCTTTGGTCCTTGCCACAAACTGTACATACTTGCTATTGGTTCCAGCTGACCTGTCCTGTCCGGAGGTTGAACAAGGAACAGCAACTCAGTTAAAAGTGAATACTGGGAATAAAATGTAACCAGTATTCTGAATTCATATTGTTTAACTCAAAATGCTACCCTCAAGCCCACTTCCACCACTGCTTCTGACTGCTTAAGCCCTCGGTAGCAAATACTCCCCATTTCCCTGTCAGTAATATTGCCCATCACCACACTGAAACACACCTGTCATTTTTTCACATTCAGACCTGGCAATCCTCAAAGAAAATAAATTTCAATTATTCTAATCTCATTGGCCATATAAATCCAAGTGCCACTCCTTGTTAATTCTGTGCTTCTGAACCTTGAGTGACTTACCAAATCCCAGTATCTCTAGCTCTGCATTTTCTCATTACCCCTGTAACCTTCCCCAATTCCACAATCCCCAGGGGCTCTCTGTTTTTTAACTCAGGCCTTTACTACCTGTTTGTCATAACCAACAGCCCACCTACCTCCAGAATATAGAACTTCCATTGCTAAAATTACTGCATTTCTTCATTTTAAAACCCTCCTGGTTTCTCCCTCTTTAAAAAAAATTGTCATGCTTTTCACCAATTATCCCATTTCAGTTCCGTGAATATTTCAGAGTCATGCTCCTTAGGTCAGAGCATGTTAAGAGGTTATTTGATAGAGTTTTGGAAAAATGTGCAGAAAACCTGAATAAAGAAGAACTGTCTCAATTTGTAGAATGGTCAAAAACTAAAGGACAGTGTTTTAAGGTGAATGAGAAAAGAAACAGTTTTAAATGAGAGGATTTCACACAGTGATCAATTGTGATCTGAAATTCACTGCCTGAAATGACGAAGGATGCAGATTTAATCATGCCTTTCTCGGAGAAATTAGGTAGGTATTTGAAGGAAGATAAATGCAGGGTTATGGGAAAGGAGGTTGGAAAGAGATTAACTGAATTGCTCTTACAAACAGGTGACACATGCTTGATGGATTGAATGTCCTTCTGTGCCTTTATAATTTCACAATTCTGTTCCAGTACACGTCTATAGTAGAGTTCCAAATCTTAATTAATTCCACTACTGCAAAGAATAATAAATGCTATATTTGAGTGGTTTATTATCTTGTTTCTGCAATTTAATTATTTTTGATAGAGGAGAGTGCTCATTACATTGTTTAGAATAATACAATAATATCTGATACTTTAACGGGAAAATGAAGGTTTAATAATTATGCTTGTTTTCAAAGCATACATCAGGGGAGAGTTTGGGATCAGGGTTTTAACAGTGGACAGGCTAGCAGAGGCAGGGACGATGGGGAGTGGGGGTGGGCGGTTAAGGTATTGCTGAGATCTGAACACCAGAAGAAGAATTTTAAGATTAAAAATTCGGAAAATCAGAAGTCATTAGGGGTCAATGAAGCCAGGGATGAAGGGAAATAAAACTTCATGCAGCAAAGCACGAACAACAAATCACCAAATATAAAAACATATCCTATTGTAAATATACCAAGCATTTCTATGGAGTCATTCCAGCTCAGAGGAAGATCACTGAAAGTAGTCCTTATTCTCACACCAGATGAATGGGAGAAACAAAAGAATTCTTGAAATTCTCATAGGATACCAATTAGAATCAAAGATATTTTCTGAGGCTTCGCACTGAGATGGCCAACCTCCAAGATAGTCCTGGTGACTCCAGGAATCAAAAGATTAATTCTCTGGGCTCTCATTACATGCAAGTCAGAAGAAAAATAAAAGGGAAATTAAAAATGAAAATTGTGTTTCATTCACTGAGAAAATTCTGATGCTTAATTTTGGAGGATGTGCAAAAGTTCGGATTGAATGGGCAGATGGATTGGGAAGGAAATACATCCGGGTATGCCCCCAGTCAAAACTGGCAACAAATCCTGCACACGGTAGCTAAATTATCAGAGAATCACTGGTATAGATGTGATTCCCTTTCATTGATTATGACCAGAAATTATTGGCAGGACCTTGGAAAACAAACATCAAGAATTTGCACATAAATAGCATCTTTAAAAGAGAAAACATGCCAACAGCCTTCACAGGAGGGATCAGAAACAAAACTTTAGACCAAGCCAGATAAGGTACAAGGGTAGATGATGAGAAGCTTGGTCAGAGTTAAGTTCACAAGGGCAGAAAGGTGGGGACCTGGAGTCGCTAAGGGAGAAACTTTCAAATCTGAGGGTTAGGCAGGTCAGAGCACAAACACCAATGGGGGAGCAAGTAAATCTGGGCTTGTGGAAGCATCCATATTTGGAAATACACTGATAGGGGCACGTTTCACAGTGTTTCTTTACAGAAGATTGGTAATAATCTCAAAAGTGCTGCATTAACTGTCAACTGCAACTAGGAACTGGTCTGATTCTACCGAATATTATTAACTTTCAAATTCAACTCCTGAGTGCACTCAGTACTGAACTGGTTGCCAAGCAACAATATTCTTTGCACTTTGGTGCTGCAATGCAATACAGATTCTAAAGATTTTATCTAAAATTCCATAATGAAGCATCAGTTCTAAGTGTAAAAGTATAACGAAAAGACCATGAAATCATTCTCAAATCAAATCACCAATTGTTTTTGATAAAGTTTATTCGAAATTAGTAGTTTCCAGTGAAAGTAATTGTTTAATATTTGTTTTGTTTTATTTTTCAATGATTCCTTTATCTCTTCTGCAGTGTGTGGCTCTTGCAGCTGTCCAGCATCTCACTCAATGAACTGTTCACAAAATGCAGATCTGGGCAGGCAGTGGAATCATTAAATGACAGAAGTATAGTTGGGGGCCATTCAAGTGTACATAAGCTCTTTCCACAAATAACCCAGTTAATATCATTGACCTGCTCTTTTCCTGCATCCCTGCAATTTTCTTTTCTCCTTCAAGTACTAACGCAATATTGGCAAAGGATTTTGCTTCTCAGAAGGTCATAGTCAAGATTGATCTAATCCTCATGTAAATCTGCAATTTTTCAATGGGAGTTACTGGAAGGAAAAAACAAATAAGTAATTCCCTCACCAATGGCCGAGGCAGAGTTCAGTGAAGTCACTAAACTGCGGACTGGAGGATCTTTGGTGTCTATTTGTCAGTAATCCACCATATATTGGTGGGGTACAATTGGTTATGGAGGAAAGTCAATGTGACTCTCATTTTACATATGTCTTTCATTAAGTAGCAATACTATTCTAGAAAACTGTTAATTTGAGTGAACCTCTCTCTATAACGGGTGATATTCACTTTGGAATCCAGTGATTGATGTTTCTTCCTGCAGGGGCGTACCTGCCCAGGTATTAATTACTATTATATTACTATTGCCACAGTAAAATCTATTCTGTCGGCTTCATTCCTGATTTTGCTTGCTGCTCCTTCTGTTGAATGTCAATCAAAATCCTGTAGCTGTTAACCTAAAAGCACTATGGAAGCACCTTCACCTACATCAAGCAACCTTACCACTACATTCTCAAGGGCAGCCAAGTAGTGAATAAATGCCAGATTTATCAGTAATGCCCATATCTTGAGAGTGAATTAATAAAAAGATATCCACACAATTGCATGAGATTATTTCTGAGTGTAATGGATAATTTTACTGTCTATGAGTGATCTTTGGAAGATATGCCTGGTAAGACTGATATAAATGGCTACCATTTGGCTGGAAGCTGAAGTCAGGCGCAGAATACACGTATCTTTAAATAAATTAAAATCTCTCACAGTCACTGATGGCCTTCAGGGATTCATTCACTTGTGTGAAAGGATCTCATAATTCATCATGTGCCTATGGCAACAGTGAGTCAAGGATTTCTCAGTCCTGAAAGACCTGCATAAATCAGTCTCCAGTCAAATACCTTCCAATGTGGCAGTTCACTTGGACAATCAATTGCATTATTATAATTCCATCACTTTTCTATCACAATATAACACATTTTTTTCATTGTTCATATTAGCATTTTAAATCTAGATGAACATGAAGTACACATTAAAAGTTCTTGATCTTGCTTAAAAAATCCATTAGTTATTAAAGTTATTGAGTTTAGCACCAGTTATGACAAGCTCAGAGGCACCACTGTTCTCACGAGATCCACTTCAGTAGAGGGTGGGACTAGGGGCTGCTGGATTTAAGTTCCCTTTCCCAGGCCTAATCATAGTGAAAGCTTGACTGCCATCTAACTTTTGCCATTCTCCATTCTTCTTGCTCCAGAGACTGAGGCTTCAATCAATGTGAAGTGAATAATTTTAATGAGTTCATATAATTAAAAAATAAACTATTGAGAAGAAGAGACAAACACTTAGCCTGAAGTGTGGTCTCTTGAGTGAATAAAAATTTTCAGTGCTGTAATTTGCACTGACAGGGTATTGAAGTGTAAGTCTTCAAAGTAATAAACATGTCTTTGCTGAATTTAGGACCGCAGGGATACTCCTATTAATGAAATCAATTTTAAAATGTTAAACTGTTGTTTACATATTTTCTACATTTCACTATGAAGTGTGGTGTATACACTTTCTAAAGCAATGATTGAATGCAAAAGAAAGTTAGTGTATTCATTATAATGGGTTATCCCCAGCAAGAAGCAAAGGGCGGATAGTTATTTCCCTGTCCTGTTCACCATTTTATAGCCTTTGGATTGTTTCAGTGATAGAAAAGTGAGATTGACCTGTTACTGCAGTAGAATCAGAGTAATCACTCAGAGTGGTGAAGGTTAAATTAATGAGAGTTAATATTGATAGAATATCATCCACTGACAATATACCAGCCCGGTTTCACACAGCTTCCCCATGTAAAATGAGTCTGTCATTTTAATAGTCACTATGGATCAGTATATGGGTCTTATCTCTTGTGGGTGTAAGAATCTGCACTTAAAGCCATAAATTTAATTCATGAACATTTGTGAAAATGGCAGAATGACCATTGCTTCCAGCAGCAGTAGTGTAGTGAGAACAGTTATTCCAGCAAATCCTACCAAAACTCTCTCTCAAAACATATTTTAAACAATCTCAGGAATAACATAATTTGGAAATTTTCCATCTTTGAAATAGAGTCATAACTTGGGTTTATGGGTCAGTTTAGCTGTGGAGCCCAACAAATAAATACTTTCAAGTGAATGGATTTATTTTGTGGGAACAGAGCACATAAAGACTTCCACTTGTTTCACATCTGCCATAAACTTAAATCAGCTTAAGTTGGCAGCAGATCTGTAAATGCAAGCAACCCAAAATAAAATCATTGGTGCGATAAAGATGTTACTTGCTTAGATTTTGAGTTCTCAATCCTGGGAGTAGGGTGCCATAGAGTTAACCCAGAAGACTTGGCACTATCTTACCAATCTAATACCATACCATTTCAGGTTCTCCCAACCAATTATCATCAGCAAGATGCATGGCATCCCATGAATCCATTTCAACTTAGGATTTAAAAGGACACTCCAAACATGTAACTAGTTGTATGTTGGATTTTGGTGCGTTCAGAAAGTCACACAATGTGCCTTAATTTGGTGAGCCTCACCCTCCCTTTTATGCTTTGGGGGGCAGTGAGGACACAGGGGATGATTTGTCACCTTCCAATGGGAGAAAGAAGCTTTCCATTAAAACAAAGGAACTTAGACATCCAAAGAGGGGGTCTTTTTTTATATAAGGAGATTGTCACTTTGTATTCCTGAGGTGGGGTTGCAAGGGAAAACAGTACACATTCCCAGCCCAATCAGAATCATCTACAATTGCAGTCTATTGTGGCAGCCATGTGGCAAAAGTGAACCAGAACATTCTTCAGCTGGTTCCTGTTGGAGAAATTGACCTTCAGAGTGGAAATGGATAAAAGGGAAACCAATTCTAATGTGGAAGAATTCTCAGTGGAACCAGTTGCACAAAGTGAAGTGTAAGGGGCAATTTGGTATAATCCAGCTACTAACAAGTGTTTCAGGCTGCTCACTTTTTGCAGAACTCATCCAATTCACATTCACAGAACATAGAACAATACAGCACAGTAGAGGCCCTTTGGCTCATGATGTTAAGCCAAACTATATGAACACCTTCTCCATGGTCAAGCTAACCATTCCCTCCTGCACAGCACATATGCATCCATGTATCTTACTTCCATATGCCTATCTAAGAGCCTTTTAAATGTCCCTATTGTATCAGCCCCTACAATCATCCCTGGCAGTGTGTTCCAAGCACCCACCACTCTCTGTGTAAAGAACCTACCTCCGACATCTCCCCTGAACATTCATCCTCTGTTATTGGCTATTGCCACCCTGGTGCTGGCTGTCCACTCAATCTTATACACCTCTATCAAGTCGCCTCTCATCCTGTGTCACTCCAAAGAGAAAAGCCCTGGCTTGCTCAACCTTTCCTCATAAAATATATTCTCTAATCTAGGAAGCATCCTGGTAAATCTCCTCTGTAGCATCTCTAAAGCTGCCACATCCGTCTTATAATGAGATGGCCAGAACTGAACACAATACTCTAAGTATGGTCTAA
>JARFYF010000084.1:86092356-86106372 GCA_030265395.1 Rhina ancylostomus | reverse complement strand
GGAGGAAACCGGAGCACCCGGAGGAAACCCATGCAGACACGGGAGAACGTACAAACTCCTTACAGGCAGTGGCGGGATCTATCTCCATCTTAAATATATCTAATGATTTGGCCTCCACCACCCTTTGGGGACAGAGAATTCCAGAGATTCACTATTGTCTGAGAAGAAATTTCTACGTACCTCAGCTTTAAATGACTGCCTCCTTATTTTGTAGCTATATCCCTTTTGTTCGTGACTCTCCCACCAGTGGAAACATCTCAACAGGTACTTTGTCAAGTCCCCTCAGAAACCAAGAAATACAGACCCAAACTGTCTCACCCCTCTAGATAGGACAACCCTCTCCTCCTAGGAATTAGTCTGGTGGATCACCTTTGGACTGCCTCCAACTGTTCCTTTTTTTTAAGGTAAGTGGACCAAAGCTGTGCAGTTTTCCAGATGTGCTCTCACCAACACCCTGCCCAACGGTAACAAAATGTCCCCATTTTTAAACTCAAACCCCTTCACAATAAAGGCCACATTGCCATTTACCTTTAAAGTACTTGTTGGACCTGTCAACTTTTTAATGATTCATGCACTAGAACACATAGATCCCTCTGAACATCACTCGTTTGCAGTCTCTCTCCATTTTGATAATTGCTTTTTGATTCTTCTTACCAAAGCACGACACCTCACACTGCCCCACATTAAACTCCATTTGCCAGGTTTTCATCCAGTCATTCTATCCACCTGTACCCTGTGGCAATATCACAATGTCCTCATCACAATATGCCTATCCATGTATTTTCAAATTATCGGCTAACTTGGAAACCTTAAAGTTCATTACCTTCTCCAGATCATTAATGTAAATAGTAAACAATTGAGGGCCCAGAACTGATCCCTGGGATTCTCTACTAGTTACATCCCCCTGGTCTGAAAAGGACCCATTTATTCCAAACGTCTGTTTTCTATGTGACGGCCAGTTTTTAATCCATGCTAACACCTCCTCCAATATCTTGGGCTTTCAATTTATGCGCCAACTTCTTATGTGGCACCTTGTCAAATGCCTTTTGGGAATCTAAATTCACTACATCTACAGGTTCCCCTCCATCAATTTTCCCCATCACATCTTCAAAGAATTCAAGAAAATTAGTCAAACATGATCGATCTTTATACAACCATGTTGACTAAGTTTGATTATATTCAGTTTTCTTGAATGATTAGTCACTTTCTCTCTGATTGATGATTCTAACATCTTTCCAATTTTAGATGCTAAGTTAACTGGCCTATAGTTTCCTGTCTTCTGAGTTTCTCCCTTTTTGAACAAGGGAATCAAATCAGCTGATTTACAATCTTCTAATAGCCTCCAAGAATGTAAGGAGACGCCTGTCTCTGCAGCCACTTTCTTTAAAACCCTCAGGTGCAGACCACCAGGTTCCGGCGATTTACCCTGCTTCAGCCCTGTGAGTTTCTATAATACTTTATCCCTTGTGACTGGGATTTTTACAAGGTCCTCTCTGACATTCGAAACTGGCTCACCTGCTACCTGAGGGATATTTGGAGTGCCTTCCACATTGATGTAAAAATAAAGTTCATTTAACATATCAGCCACTTCTTTGTTTCCTGTTATTAATTCACCAGCCTAGTTCTCTGGAGGTCCCACACGTACCTTAGCTGCCTTCTTCCTATTTATATATCCACAGAAACATTTACTGTTTGTTTTGATATTACATGCAATAAGCAGCCTAACCAGAAGTCCTTGAAGTATTTTACCATTGACATATGTACAGCCGGAAGCAGCGGTGCTCCCAGAATGTAGCTTGGGGCAACTACTGCCTTGCATTTAGCTCCGCTCCTGACATTCCTTCTCCAGTCCTACAACCGTGTGGACACACATCCTGGCCCTTGCTCAGGGATTTACCTGTGGACCATTCCAGTTTTGGCAAACAGCTTAATTCTTTTGTTTCTCAAAACAGTAAACAGTTTGTGGAGGTGTGACAACGGTTGGCTCAGCACTTAATTAATAGCTCTGAATTGGCCTAAGGCAACTCTTTTTATTCTGCATGTAACCCAAAAGGCAATCCAACCCTTTTATTTCCAACTCATTTCCATGCAGGTTGAGATAAAAAGAGATTCGATACAACCTGAAAGAAAGACCCATTTGTCTCTCACCTTACCTTCAGCAACATATTCAGTGGCATCAAACTAAATACCTATAGTTGCTATGGTACCGACATTACCAACGATTTAACTGCTTAGCTCCATTTCCAGACACCTCCTCCCCCAATGGGTTTGTCAGCAGAATGGATGCTGTGGCAGTAATTTAAAGAAAGGAAATTGCATTTGCTATCATAAAGGTGATAGTTTACACCAAAAAACCTTTGCAGAAATGTCATCAAATATTATAGAGACTGTAACATTTAGATACGAAAGACAGTATTATATAATAAATAAAAATCAGCATAATGCTTTTAGTAATTACAATCTAAATGATGTTATAAACTGTAGAGCAAGAGTTTTCAAAATTATTGGGTGTGCTTCAAAATGCAATGGTTGATTCAAATATCATATAGCCTACTTATAAATAGTTACATTGTAGCATGTGCTCAATGTGCTCCATTAACATCTAATGCAGTCTAACATTTGTAGCTGTAATTATAGCATAATTATTAACGCCAGTCATTAAGGGTTACCGATTCCATTGACCTTCAGTGAAGAATATCATCACCATTCGTTTGACACAGTAATTCAATGTGATGCATTTCAGTAACTACCAGCTGGCACAGCAACTAAATCAAAGTGGGTAAAATAAATTAGGGTCTGTAGCATGAAAGGGGTTACCGTGAAAAATACTGCCCAATGTTCTTTGCTGTTGGGTGCAGTATAACTAAAGGTTAGTGTAACTTAGAGAACCAAGTGTATCATGTGATCTGACTCAAGGCATTATTGTATAATGACTACTGTTAATCAGGAATTGACTACTTTCATTAAAGGATGACTTTTTGTGCTTCTGTCATAAAGCAACTGCACCAGAGAACCTATAGACTGTACATTGATGATAAGGATATGATGTGAAGCTTTTATGCCTCTGTCATAAAGCAACTGCACTGGAGAACCTATAGACTGTACATTGATAAGGATATGATGTGAAGCTGAAAGAGAGCAGCATTCTCTGAGTGGACCAGTGATGATGGCAGCCAGTGGAAGTGAAGGATATGTTGATAAGCCTGAGAAATACAACAGGTCTCAGCCATTTGCTCTTCATATGGAGCAAGTGGGAATGTTCTTGTAGATAACTGATATCATCAATGTTCCAGGGGAAAATGCAAAACAGTAAAACAAAGATATATAGGAAAAGAGGAAGTTAATATTGTTAGTTGCTAAGCTAAAGCTGTCCAAAAATTGATGAGTTGACATGCACCACAAACCATGGTTGAGGTCTCTTACAAGGACCTTATAAAACTCCTGAAGGGACATATTATCCCAGCACATTCAGTGATTTTCGAGTTGTAAATTTGGCAAGAAGCAATCAGGGACCAGAGGAAATAGTGGGAATATATGTTCAGGCGAAAGGAGCACCTTCCACATCTCTTTAGACTGGATGCTCTAGCATCAGTTGGTTTACTAACTGCTGAATTAGGGAATTGAGGTGAACCTATTTGACATGCATAAAATATTTAAGGGAACATGCAGGAGGGCCATCAGTATAGAATGGCCTTTAAAAAATGTCAAGCAGTTCTGCTCAAGGCACAATTCCAAGGTGGAAGCAACAAACAAGCCCATGGAAGTGGTAATGGTGGCTCAATCTTCTTCATAGCCAAGTCATGTGGATGCTACAGCTGGCTTTAGCAAGAAACTAGTAGGTCACATGAGTGTAAAAGGCAGAAAAGTTGCAAGTCATATGGACTGTGAGAGCCATCTGGCCGTAGAATGACTATTTAAAATGGCACAGTGATACAATTATCTTAGGGCAGGGTGTATTGTGAGCTTTCAGAAAGTTACTAGTTGTCCCCGTTTGCCTTAAATGTAGGGGGGCAAAGGTGTAGTCTCACTGGAGTACAGTATGCATGCTAGAATCAAGTAATAAGGAGGTAGTGGCAGAGATGTTAAATGGCATTTATTGCACAACCAGAGAATACATTTCATGGAGGCTACTTTATTGACTAAGAGAATATTGATAAACATATATATTGATACAGCAGCAAATTGATCCGTCATGTACCATAAATCAAAATGTGTTGGGCAACCAGGCAGGAGGGTTCCTTCCAAGTTATGGAAAAGGTAAACTGTTGGGTTGTCAACAAAGGTAGATTGGCCCAGTTACTTGTTGCAGTTATGAGCCAGGAACATGCACCAATGATCATAGACACAGGCTGAATTGTGTCATGTGGACTGACAGACTGTATGAGAGGTCTTAGTGCTGGATAGTAAGGAGATGTCTGAGGCACTCATATTTCAGGATGTACTGGCCCTGCTCAAACAGGCTATGATCAGGTGGGCTTGGGTGGTGCCAAGAAGTCAATAGCCCCAAGCAGCCACTCCCAAATTATCAACTGCAGCTCCAACAAAATCATCATAGGAAATAAGAAACCAATAACCATTCCACCATTATCTTGGAATGATCCAGGATGAGAATGCAGCAAACATAGACAGCTCTCTCCATGAATTGGTTGTGTTGGTTTATTATTATTGTCACTTGTACTGAGGTACAGTGAAAAACTTATCTTGCAATCTGTTAATATGGATTACACTGTGCATTGAAGTAGAACAAGGTAAGACAATACAGAACACAGAGTAAAATGTCACAGCTATAGAGAAAGTGCAGGTAGACAATAAGGTGCATGATCATAACGAGGTAGATTGTGAGGCCAAGAGTTCATCTTATTGTACTAGAGAACTGTTCAAGAGCCTTAGAACAGCAGGATAGAAGCTGTCCTTGAGCCTGGTGCTTTCATGCTTTGTATCTTCTGCCTAATGGGAGACGGGAGAAGAGAGAATGTTTGGGGTGGGTGTGGTAGTTGATTATGTTGGCTGCTTTACCGAGGCAGTGAGAAGTATAGGCAGAGTCCATGGAGGGGAGGCTGGTTTCCGTGAGTGCTGAGCTGTGTCTACAACTCCCTGCAATTTCTTGTGGTTCCAGGAAGAGCACAAGTCATGATGCATCGAGATAAGATGCTTTCTATGGTGTATATATAAAAGTTGGTGCATGTCAAAGGGCATGTGCCAAATGTTTTTAGCCTCCTGAGGAAGTAAAGGCATTGGTGAGCTTTCTTGGCCATGGCATCTCTGTGGTTGGACCAGGACAGGTTATTGGTGATGCTCACTCGTAGGAATTTGAAGCTCTCAACCCTCTTGACCTCAGGAGCATGTGAGATAGGTGTGGTAATCAAGATGTTGGTTGTAAGTCAGCAGTACTATTACAGATGGAATTTGACAATAGTCCATCGGAAGAGAAATGTGAAGTTTGGGTTAAAAGTCAAGTGAGGCAGCTGAATGTGACACTCTTCTGAGAGAAGGTAAACAGAAGTTAAGTTAATGCATACTATAGTAATTGCTAAGGAGAGCTGGATAAGGTTGAGTAAAATAGAGTCAAGGCTGTGGCGAAACACCATGATGGAGAATGATAATACGATTACCTTGGAAGTGGTATGCTAATGCTTATTGGGAATCACAACAGAGAATCCACCTTTCATGATATAAAGTGAATATTAAGAGCATTTATCAAAAGCTTGGCATTTACATCACTGGCCATTCGGTTGCCTGCCATTAAGAACTGGGAATGTTTCTAGTTTGCTGTCGGAAAACAAATGTAACAAATCTCTTATGATGATGGCAGTGAGATACTAGGGCAGAAGGTGTACGTTACTGAAGTGTCTGCAGAGGCCAGCATGAGGTTGTGACATAAACTTGCAGTAAAATGTGGCAAGCAGCCCAGAGATATAGACCAGAGTGGGATATCCTGGGGTGAAGGTCAGTCCAGGGTATTATTTGGTAATTACAGGGAGTCAAAGTGGAAGTCAAGGTGCAACATAGAGTGAAAGCAGAGCACAAAGATGGAGAGTCTTAACAAACAACTAAAGTAGAAGCAATTGTAATTGCATTTTCTGTACCTAACAATGTACCATATACAGTGCATTGTGCAGCTGCTCTGTTGATAAGTGTTGTTAGCCTGTATTAAGTTTAAAGTGAACAGTTGATGTTTAAAAATATATTCCTATGCATAATTATGTTAATGTAATAATTGGAACACAGGATGTGAGATCAAACATATGTGAAACTAATCTGCAGAAGAGATCCACAGGAATTACTAATGCCTGGAGTAGATACTTCAGAGACATTAAGTACATCTCGCAAGCGAAGAATTTTGTGGTTGTCATGATTAGCAGACTGAGTAAAAGTACCAAATGTTTGGTTAGATTTATAATTGTTATGTATTTTAGATATTTATTTATTAGTCACATGTACTTCGAAACACACAGGGAAATGCATCTTTTTGCGTTACTGAGAATGTGCAGGGGGCAGCCCACAGGCGTTGCCACTCTTCCAGCGGCAACATAGCATGCCCACAGCTCCTAACCCATACGTCTTTGAAATGTGGGAGGAAACTGAAGCACCCAGAGAAAACCCACGCAGACATGGGGAGAACATACAAACTCCTTACAGACAGCAACAGGAATTGAACCAGGGTCGCTGGCGCTGTAATAGCGTTACGCTAACCTCTGCACTACCATAAATAGTTATCTAACTGTATAATTTTATATATGTAAATAGAAAATCATGTAGTAAATCAATAGTAAATATGAAAATCATGATCGAATTTTATACAGGTAAATAGTTAAATCATGATAAAATTTTATACATGTAAATAGTTGACAGTTTGCTTGGGTTTATTACTTTTAAGGGAAAACAGCATAGTATATATGGTTAATATACCTTTAGTAACCGAACATACCAAACCATTTTGATATATTGTTATACTGCCACTACTGTTAGTTGGAAGTTGACTACCTTCAATAAAAGATATTTTACTGGTAGTTCTTCCTTTGTTATTTCCCTTAACTCCTTATTAAACAGCAAATAACCTTCAGGCAACCTAGCTGGGGAATACATGAGTATGTTCCTCTGCAGCAAAGGGCCATAATCAACTCTCTTGTGCTTAACAGGCCTAAAATGTTGCCACAAAGAATGTTATGACATACACTGATAGTGGCTACAAATAATTTTCCTATTGACGAGACCACTACAGGAGCCCTGCAGTGAAGATATCAAGATTTATGATAGGGTGCTGCTTACAACACACCTTGGCCAGAATGGGGTAGCTTTGCAAAAACTGAATGCTAAAAGCAGAAGATAGAGGGGAGGAAGAAATATATCAAAGAGCAAAGAAACTGAGAGTAAATAAGGATACAACTTAGACAATTCATCCTGCCTAAGCTCCACATGATAAAAGAATTGATGAGCATTAATCACAACTCACAATGCAGCAGCAATCCCTCTTGGGGACCTTTTCCTCTATTGCTGTCACATTATCCTTTCAGCAACAACAGTATTAGAAAAATGCACATAATAATTTAACATTAACTCATGAAATAATATGTAAAACATAAACAAATGTGCCCTCTGTGTTCACCTCATGTCCATTTCATGATGCCAGGCTAAAGAAGAAAATTGGCCAGCACGTGACTTTACACAGAATTTTTACCGTCTTACTGACTCTCTGCAGTTTGACTCACCAGGTTCAGTGCAGCCAGGGAATGACGGCTAACTTTTATCTGAGCAGTTATCACATGGCCTTTTGAACAAACTCAAGCAGTTCTGGGCCTTGAAAGCCCAGCTTCATGCTGCACCATTGAAATGTACACCACAGCTGCCAATGCTGGGTGGTTGCCCAGTCTATCAACATATGCAGATGCCTCTCTCCTTCTCTATGTGCAGTATCAGAACAAGTGTAAAATCTTGCTTTGGCTCTCTGGCTTTGTTGCGTTTTCTTCCCCATTGTACCCCATGGACAGGTTTCAATTCAGGTTTCCGAAACAGAAGTTGTGTTATGATGAGTGAAGGAGAGAAAGCAAAATAGGCACACTTTTATCTTCTACTACCTCTCAGTCAGGAGAGATTGAGAAATGAGGAGAAAGTGGATGAGGGAATGTAGATTAGCCTTATTGATACCTTAATCATTGATCACCCCATGACACAAATGGCTACAGCTTTTGCAATGGCCTTACCCATATTTGTTGACAACATCACAACCATGGGTTTTAAAAACATACAGTTGCATTTATCCTCGGGTGCCTGCTGTAGCATGCCGCTCTCTCCGGCAGTAAAGAGGAAAATGTGTCAGTGGCTGTCAAGTGATCTTTTTGGGTAATGTGACTCTCAAGGCTGAACAGCTGTTGGCGTTGAGTGCAAATTGACAAATTGTGTGAGATCATTAAACACCTTCCTGCTCTCCATCATGTTCAATAAGCAGGAAAGTGGCATGGGCCTTCATCACTACTTCTTCTCACTCCCTTCTCAGAATGTCTGTATGGCCTCTCTCACCTGTGGATAGAGGACATCTTTCCTTTGATCCATGTCCTCTTTAACCTTCCATTGTATTACTTGTGGTGAAGGGTTAAAAGGACAAAAGTCAATAAAAGGAAAAAAAGGGTTTTACACCAAATGAAACAAACTGACATCCTAATACCTGAGGGAATATATCAGAAAGAAGCCAGGAGATTATTGTAGCTGATACTGTTTCAAACAAGCTGCTACTTCCCGTAATAAAATTGACAAAAATGATAAAAACTGAGGGTTATAAACATAAAATAATCACAGATAAATGCATTAAAGGAATCAGAAGAAACTTTTCAATTCAGAGAATCACTGAACCTGGTACTACAATCTTTTCTTTGCACGTGGTATAGTTAGTTATGATGAATACCATTTAAGGGAAAGATTAAAGAGAAACAAAGGACTGCAGATGCTGGAATCTAGATGAAAAATGCTATGATGCTGGAGGAATTCAGCAGGCCAGGCAGTATCCATGGAGTAAAGCTTTTCTTCACAGATGCTGCCTGGCCTGCTGAGTTCCTCCAGCATCATAGTGTTTTTCATTCTTCAAGGGCAAGATTCACATCACAGGGAAAGAAATGGAGGCTAATGTGGAGTATTAACATCAGTCCAGGCTAGCTAGATCCAATATCCTGTAAAATTCCATCTACAAAAGTATTCATCAACATGAGTTATAGGCATTATGTAATCCATAAAATGCATATGGATCAAGGCCAAAAAATATAAGACATGAATAATACCAGGTCACCTAGGAGTGTAAAAGTAAATGAAGAATCAACCAGACCACACTTAATTAACTAATTGCTGCACTATTTCTATGCAAAAAATTACTTATTTCAAACAAATTAACTTTTTGAAATAGGTAACAGATGGTTCTTTAATTTTTTTTCAGTAGTCCAAAACCTAATAGATTTCTTGGGAGAATCCCAAATGCCATTACGAGTGAGTTTTTAGAATCAGAGCAGCCAGCTGGCCATTCTCTTCCCAGAAGGGAATGCGGGAACCCTGAGCAGCTGTCTGTAGACAGGAATAGCATTGCCACAGGTCCTCTGTGGGTTCTAAGTAGGAAACTAAATAGTAAGTGAGGACAATTCTGCTCCCACGAGAGTCCTATTCCTAAACATAGGACATTTGTTAGTATTCCTCTAACTTTTAGCACAATTTATCAGTCATAACAACAAATTAATAGTTAATTATTCTGCAATAATATTTGCTGTAAAGGGATCATGATTTCAAAATCAAACTATTTGAATATTGATTAATCTTACAGATGTTTTACCTTCCCTAGAAGGTGAACTGTTACAGAATTAACTGCCTGAAGAATTTACCAATAGAAAATACTGTAATGGGCAGGCTCATAATTCATTTTTTGTTCTATTTTTCATTCCGCTGATCGGGTCATTTTAACTTTTGTTCATGGTGATCAAATGGGGATATTGGCTTCTCCACTCACGGTTGCACAAACACATTTGTCACACACCTCAGATTTCACATATTCAGGTTTTTTTTAACCCCACATACACCTCACTAATTCAAAGTGGGCATCACAATCTCCATCCCCCACAGCATAACTCTTCCATCTTTATGGTTAAGTTCGCACTTCTCATTCACTCGTTTCCATTTTGAATGATTCAACCGAGTTGACTGCTGAATAAATTGTTAGGATTATTATTGTTTGTGACCAAGTTTCATTAAATTTAAGCATGTTACACATTGATCTTAGAAGAAATTATCCTTTTAATCATTATAAAATGGCTTCTGACAGCAGATAGAAGAAATTCTATTTCATTTGGTGGACAGTGACCATAGAAATGTCATCCTCAAAGGGTAGTGGAAGATGTCTTTAAACATTTTTAAGGCAGAAGCTATGACTGACTTGTTACAATTGATCAACAGACCTTTGATAAGCAAGAGGGTGAAAGGTTACCAGTGGTAAACAGGAATATGGGGATGAGGTTAGAGTCAGATCAACCAAGATCCATTAAAGAACAGATGGTCAGAGTGGCCTATTCCTGTTGAATGTTTGTACGCTCCATGAGAAGCCAATTGTTGATGCACCTCACACATGCTGACTAAAAGTGAGAGAACTACAGTTGGATAGAGGAGAAAACATTTGCGATTACCTTTGGAGTTACAAGGTGGTCAGGGAAGATCATTCACATCGGTTACTGACCACAAGCTACTGTTGGCCATTCTGGGACTGAGGTCTGCTGTGGACGACTATGACATTGAGTACAGAGCAACCAAACAAAACATTATAGCACTCACCTTATCTTGATTACCTTATGTGGAATCCATGATAAACATAAGAAGCAAAGCTTGCAGGTGGCAATTTCCCTGTCACAACAGTGGAAACAGCAAGGCTTTTGTAAAAATAACTGATTCTGAGATAAGTATATGAACATGCAATCAATGAGTAGACTGATCCAGACACAAATCTGTCAGAATCCTTGAAGCTATTTCATTGAAGAATTTGTGAATTGTCCATCAAGTAAGATTGGATTAACTGGGTATACAAGGTGGGGATACTAAAGGAAATGCAAAGCAAAATTCAGGAAGAATTTGATGACAGTGGCTAGAGAATTTGTCTATGGGTATGGCTGAGTCAAGATTAAAAGAAAAGAACTAACTAATAAATGTATAGGATGCCAGAACTGCAGAAAATACTAGTTCCTCTGTGAACGTCACTGGGGTATGAGTACAACACCCTGTGATGAACTAAATTTATAAAAACGTTAAATCTATTTATATAAAAAGAAAGAGAAGCAATATGGTTTGTGTAATATTTGGTTGCAAACAGTAATTTTTGCTTTAAGGTTGACACCTCTTTAAGTATTCTGTCATGGGACGAACTGCTCTCCAAGCTGCAACAATGTTCTGCAGAGTTTTGTGTGTGTGTGTATGCATGCACATGTGTGTATACATTCTGTAATGGACTTTGTTAGAAGTCAAGAATTCATTGAACATGTATCATTTACAATTAAAAGAAAACAATTCCTCACACAATTAGAAGTAGAAATCTGGATCTCCTTCACCCAAAAAGTTATTAATTCTGAATCAGTTGAAAATTTAAAAAACTGATATAAATTTTTGTTAAGCAAGGATATGAAGTGTAGGCACAAGAGACTGCAGGTGCTGGAATCTGGAACAACGTACAAAACGCTAGGGGAACTCAGCGGGTCAGGCAACATCCATGGAGGGAAATGGACAATGGATATTTTGGGTCCAGACCCTTCATCAGTCCCAATTTGGGCTGAAACCCTGCATTTTTGACCCAAAAAGTCTACAATTCTTTTCGTCCTCCAGATGCTGCTCAACCCGTTGAGGTCCTCCAACAGATCATTTGTTGGTCTAGATTCCAGCATTTGCAGTCTCTTCTGTCTCCTATGAAGTGTATTACTGGCTAAGGAACCAAGGTGAATAAAAGGCATTAAGATATAGATCAGCTACCACATAGATTATAGATGTAAAATAATAGATATACATCAAATATATGATCTGATTAAATGGTGGAACCCCTTCAGATATTGAATTGTACACTCCTATCCCCAAATTTCATTCATTTTTTTAGGCTTCCTGCTTTTTCTACTTCATTTATCATTACCATGTGAAATATGGCTGGAGTTCAATTATCCCATTCCATAGAACCATAGAACAAGACAGCACAAAACAGGCCCTTCGGCCCACTAATTCATTGACTTCCATTTAAATTGTTTGGAGAATTTCTCTGCATAAATTTGCCCAAAGATCTGGTGTGAAATCAGTGATGCAAAATTGCAATTCCAAAACTAATATTGTCACATGTTCCCAGTCAACCCAGATTTTCTTTAATTTTTCAGGCAGCATCTATGATCTACTGAGTGTTTCCAGCATTTTATGTTTTTATTTCAGATTTCCAGCATCTGCAGTTTTTAAAATTGCTTTCTTGTATTTTTTAAGAAGACTACAACCAATTATGTATCTTTAGCAATATTAATGAGGAATATAATTTCTGAAAATTACCTCAGACAGGAGCTAAGTGTAAAATTTGGTATATGCATGTCAAATCTTGGATAACAGTAACTGTGCTATTCATTTTTCAGTAGAAAGTGTAGAATTTGAACACAGTTTTCAACTTTTTGTTATTCATGTACCAAGTAACAGATTGACAAGCAGCAAATGAACAACATGACTGACTTTTGAATAATATTCCTTTGGAATTCAGACAGCCTTGGCATTTTATAATTTCATAGTTTTCATTATTTTATTTCAGCAATTAGTAGATCCATCAAATGCATCTTGATTTTAAATTCAAGAGCAGATGATAGTTTTTGATCCAATAATGAACGTGATCAGATTGAAAGATTAATTGATTGAAAAGACAGTGTTAATAGTATATGGATCTCCAACGATGAGATTGGATATTCTTCATGAATCCAGTTCTATCCTACAGTTACAAAGTATATTCAAACAAGAATTACATAAATAAATGCAAATTTTCGTTTGAAAATCTCAGTCTCAAATGATTTAAGAATTTAAAGTCAGGGTTCAGGAGCTTTCAGTGCATGAATTCTAGTGCATGATCAAGTTGTTAAGGGACACAGTTTTGCAACGTGGGCTATTATCAACTCGTACACAAAAACAAAGATTACAGTAATATTTAAAGACAGAACCTATTAAATATAAGCTTGCTTTGTTTAATTGGAATTGGAATTAGTTTATTATCGTCACTTGTACTAAGTTACAGTGGAAAACTTGTCTTGCATACCGTCCATACAGATCAATTCATTATACAGTGCATCCAGGTGGTACAAGGTAAACCAATACAGAATGTAGGGTAAAGTGTCACAGCTACAGAGATAGTACAATCCAGGTAGACAATAAGGTGCAAGGGCATAAAGAGGTAGATTGTGAGGTCAGGAGTCCATCTTATCATACTAGGTAATCATTCAATAGTCTTATAACAATGGGATAGAAGCTCTCCTTGAGCCTGATGTTATGCGCTAGAATGTCCCAGGTAGGTGGGGTCTTTGATTATGCTGACTGCTTTACCAAGGAGGTGAGAAGAATAGACAGAGTACATGGAGGGGAGGCTGGATTCCATGATGTGCTGAGCTGTTCCACAACTCTCTGTGGTTTCTTGTGGTCCTGGGCAGAGCAGTTGCCATACCAAGCCATGATGCATCCAGATAGGATGCTTACCATGGTGCATTGATAAATGTTGGTGAGTGTCAGGGGGGACTTACCAAATTTCTTCAGCCTTCTGAGGCGCTGGTGAGTTTTCTTGGCTGTGGCATCTACATAGTTGGACTAGGACAGGCTTTTGTGATGTTCATTCCTAGGGACTTGAAGCCCTCAACCGACTTGACCTCAGCACCGTTGATGTAGACAGGTCCATGTGCATCACCCCACCTTACTGAAATCAGTAACCAGCTCTTTACTTGTGCTGACATTGAGGGAAAGGTTATTGCCATGACACCCTGTCACTAAGCTCTCTATCTCTTTCCT
>JARFYF010000084.1:86001832-86018670 GCA_030265395.1 Rhina ancylostomus | reverse complement strand
AGACACCTGGCCTCTGGAAGGATTTCTTCTTTCATAAACGTTTTGGATCTTTGAAATTATCTCTTCAGAGGGTTGAATAATTAAGTATATTCTGAGACTGAGACTGATGGGTTTTATGGACAGATCAAACATTATGTTAGCGTTCAGTGGAGCAGGCTTATGGATGATCTGGATGTGTTCTTATTTCCTACATTCTTACATCTTCACTTACCACTTATAATGTTTTTTTTGTTTGCAGAGACTGGGATCTCACTTCTGCAACTGATGCAATTATTAATTTGGAAAATGATGGATTTTTTAAATGTACAAACGGATATGAGAGTAAAAGGTAGGCAAATGGAATTAGGTCACAGAGCACCCATGATCCCATTGCTTTATATAACGGGCTAAATAACCTACTTCCACCCTCTGTTCCAACTGGGTTTTGCTAACCTCTTACTGTTTTACACATCAAGGTTTATTTAACAAATATCCCAAAATATCCCCAAAGGAATTTTGTAGCATAATCGCTGCCTGAGGAAATGCAAAGTCAACTTGTGCCCAACATTACCCAAGGGAGCAGCTAGGGTACTGGGAAGCCTTCCCTGCATTGCCTCAAATACTGCCATGGGTTCTTTGCCAACCATCTGAGAGGGCAGTTGAGACTTACGCTGGACCTAAAGTACAGCAATCCAGTGGTTCAGCATTCTATCAGTTCTGCACTGGATTGTCACACTGTAATATGTGCCCAAATCACTGGAGTATATTTTGAATCCACAAGCTTTAATCTCAGAGGCAAGGGAGATACCAAAGCTTCATAAAGCATCAGGCACCAATCCCACACTTTATTCCAAAACAAGAATTCAGGACACGCAAAATCCTTTTGTCAATTTATTTCTACAAAGATTAAAAAAACTAATTTGATTCCTTTTAAAATACGTGTGCTACCTACTTTAAAGAAAGTGTTTCCATGACTCGCAAGCAGATTGTCAGACCGTGGCTTGTTCATGCTGTACAGCGCATACATCCCAAATTGTTCTTCCTGGATGAGCAAAGTAAACAAGTAAAAACTGTAAATGTTAGCTAATGTAAACAGTTATTGCTACATGGCTCCAAATATATTGAACAAACCCATAGTTAAATCACATTCTCAGACTTGTAACCTGCTCTTCAAACTCTGGAATTGAATTTGCTCTTCTTGGTAAAGATTCTAAACTATTAAATGCTGTTTTTTAATTACTAAAATTCTCTACATTATTGTGTTAAATAAGGAAAAGAGCACTTTGCTTTTAACATCTGCTCTTTAATCTTCATAATTTTATCTGGAGACAGTTAATGATCATACAGACATTTCCATTTTTATACCCAGAAGATTACGGCTTTTGATTCTGCTGAAGATGCTGAAGTCAGTGGGCTGAATTCAAATGCACAACATCCATTACTATGATTTTTAACAATCCATAAAGTACCTTTTGTTGTTAATCTCTGAAATAATAGAGCAGGAGGAGATTAGAAATAAAACCTAAGCAGAAAGTTTGCACCAGAAGTGTCAGACAGAGCAAGATAAATATTTCAGCAGCAGCATCAGCAAGAAAAGGCAGAGTAAAGTTCATAAGCTTTCCCTCCTGCTATCCTTTAGGGATGGAGGTGGACGTGTGCAAGGATGAGAAGAAAAGTGGGCAAGTTAGACTTGACCTATCTCCCTCCTGTCCCAGAGGGGATGGAACAGACTATATAATATGTTCAGCTCCCTGGATGCAGAATTTGGACACATTCTGAGCCCACAGGGAGCTCAGAATGCTTGACTAAACCAAGCACAGAGTGTGACAGGACTATAAAGTCATAGAGGACACTGCACCTCTGGCAAGCTTGAGGAAATGCATGCTATGTTTATGTCCATTGCCCTTCTGCAAGGTTTCTGTTGGCTGCTGACTTATGTGATCTCCCAGAGGACATGCCCTATGTCTGTCTGCTGCTGACTCTGCTGTTGGGAAGCCAGGAAACAGAATGTAGGCAAATAGCATGGGATAGATTGCTGATGAGTGGAACCATCTGCTTGTGCTCAAAGGATTTAAACCGGATAAATTGATGGAATTCCTAATTCCTGTTTTCCAGATGTAAAACAGGGACTAAGTGGACCAATGTCGCAGGATACAAGGGTGCCTAATATATCACCAGGACCAAATGCTTGGGCAAGAATCAGACATCCATTGTGACTACCTTTAGATATGTAAATACTAGTTCAATGATCTGACTGTGCATCATTTGCATTATAATTTTCTATCTTTTACCAGTTGCTAAGGAATAGTAGGTATAATCAGAGTTATGGTGTAGTGATCATTAGTACAAATGAGAACCAAACTTCAAACTATTCGGATTAACTTTGTAATGCCTGGACTGGTACAACAGGTTGAAGACCAGGGAATGTGCAATTCCCGGAATATTGTTGCCAAAATGACTACTGTCCCTTGTTGCAAAATGCTTGACATTGTAGTCAATAGCACTTTCCAAATTATTTTCAATGTGTGTTTCCTATCTTCAATTAATCACAAATAATTATGTTTATGATAAAGTGGAAATAACAAGACTTACATGTCTGAGGAAGCAATGGCTGACTCGAAGTGGACTGTTTGTACAGTGTTCAAGTTCTTTCAAAAAGTGCTGACAGTGAAAATCATACAGCTTTTCTAAATTCCCAAATATGATGTTTCGCTTTCCACGTAGGTCTTGAGGCAAGTCGATTCTCTCCATCTCTGGGAAGTAGTGATCTATGATATATCCAAGGGACTTAACATACTCCCTCTCTGTGCTGATCATTTCTTCCATTATGTGCTGCAACTTGCTACAGGTAAGTAAAGGACAGCCAGTTGGAACATTTCTTAGCTACAGGAATTGCAGGACAAATGATTTTGAATGTGTCTGGACATCTGCTCTAGTGCATTGCTAGATTTATGCTATTTGACCTCAAAATACAATGAAGACACAGATGAAGCTACTCCCTGGCAGATTGATCTCCCATTACCATGCACAGTCTCATACTTTTCCCTTATGCTATCAATTATAAATATAGAATATACAGCACACACAGATACACTGTGACCTAACGAGTCCATACCAAGCTATGTCCCCCCTATCCCTCTACATTCAATGTAAAAACACATAACTTACTTCAACAAATTTTGCCAGTAGCAAATTCCACATCTTAAATTTTCCTAGATAAAAAGTTATCCTGGAATCTGGTATTGCAGGTAGAAACACCTTCACAGTATTTAAGCTCTCGAACTTAAAAAATTCCTATTTGCCTACCACTGGATCTTCATTTCTGGCAAGAGCCCAGCTTGGTCAAATTTTCTTTGGTGGTTTAGCTACTCTTTTCATTCATATTTTAATGAAATAAATGAAGGAAGTAAACTATTTTCTAGCCAAGGAAATGAACAATGGTTTAATATCCAATATAATTAACAATTTGTCATTTTGCTGAAATATCAAGTCTGTCCTGCTCCTAGTCTTTTTAACTGAACAATTAACATATGATAATTCTTGGATATGGATATCTGTTATTATCGAATCTTATATAAAGTGTGTCACAGTTTTCATTTTTCCCATTTAGGAAGAGCACACTCTTGAAATTGGAGGACCTCAAACACAAGGCTGGAACACTCCATTTTGACTTAGTGAGAAAAATATGTGCTCCAACTTTAAAATCCCTCGATCCAGAGATTGTGAAGTGAAATATCCAACAAATTCCTAAGTTTCACCGATTAAAAGTAATAATATTTAGGCATCATTAATTAATTAAATCAATGCTTGCAACCTACCATTCAATTTGAACATTTACCAAATGGTACCTGGGGGTACTAATGCACAATCTCTTTGTTCATATCAATGGTAGTCATGATGCTGTTTCATTATGTTTTAGACAGAACCATTTCAACATAGGCTGGATATTCAGGTATATCCTTAATCGTACCACCAAGGCCCAAACTCGTGTAGCTTGCAATGGAGCTGTATTTCAGGAGCTGATTTTAATACACGCATACCACTGTACCACTCTCCCTAATGGGGAAACCTGGGACATACCACTGTCCCAAAAAGACTACGGATACTGAGGTGGTTCAACTGAAGCAGTGAAAGGTGGAATTTTATTGGTTAAGAAGGTGAAGGATGAAGAACATAAGAGATATTTTAGCCCTTCATGCCTGTTCCACCATTCACAAGATCATGTCTAATCTTCTACCTCTACACTACTTTTCTGCACCAACCTCGTTTCCTTTGGTTCCCGTAATATTCAAAAATCTAGCTGTGTCTTTCTCAGTATAAAGCAATTGAGCCTCATACTTTTTTATGTCTCTTGCGAGTGACTCTCCAATTCTATTCTCCTTTTCCCATCAATTTCTTGGCTACCTTCAGCTAAACTGTGAAATTTTCCTGTTCCTCATCTTTTTTTTTGCCACGAGAAGCCTTTTGCTTTGATCTAATAATTATCTACTTCTCTTATCAACTGTGGCTACACTATTTTTACTTGGGTTTTTGTACTTTACAATATATTTATTGTAAACAAGTTATTAACACCTTAAATGTTTACTATTGCTCAATTCCTCCCATAAATTTCATGTAGTTTCCCAATCTACCATAGCCAACTCATACCTCGTAACTTTGTGATTTGATTTGTTTAAATTTACGGTCCTAGATTCAGGTTGAATTAAATCACTATGGTTCTTTACATAAAGTTATATTTCTACCACTTTTCATTAAACACCCCAAAGCCACAAGATTATTAATTAACCCCTTCTCTTTGCATATTATCAAGCAAAGATGGTTAGATGGAATTGAGAGGTAGATCAGGAAAGATCTAGTTGCATTGTGGAACAGCCTTCAGATGTCAAACAATCTACTGCAGGATAACATTACTATTCCTGCATCAATGCTTGAATCATTTTTGGTTTCATCATTAAATAAATTTAAGACAATGCATGGGATTTATGATGAGTATTGCAATCATTACCTGCCCGTGTTCTTAGCTTCCTGTGCCTCTGGATGGTTTATATTGCAAGATGCTGATAAACTGTGTCTCCTGATCAACACAGGGCTTTTCAGCTCTGATCTAGACATTCGGTTTTTGTCAGCCACCACGCTACTAATGACCTCCAGCCCTTTGATGTAAACTCCAGTGTTGCCATGCCTGCCGACCTCACCCGAACCATTTTCTCTATGCCACAATTCAACACTTTGAGTCTTCCTCATGATTTTTTTCAATGGCTGCTTCTTGTGCCGGGGTCCTGGTGAGCGGGGAGGCTCCAAGTGACAAGATGTGGCAGAAGAGCTCTCCATGCAGCTGTCAGTGTCTTTGAAGAAGAAGTCATCCCCTTGGAGCCTGCCACAAGCCGGTGCTGAGGATGGAGGGGTTGTGCTGAATTTACGCGAGGGTTCACTATTTTGGCAGAGCTCTTTAAAACCCGATGTAATAGAGCTATCTGATGCCATGAAATCCTGGCCGTCTTCTTGCTGATGTACTGTGTCAACAGGCCAAACACCATTCTGCAAAGTCTCAGTAGGTTTTTGAGTCGGAGACTCTCCAAGTTCATCTGATCCTTCCGTGTCAAATTCACCACTTGTCCTTGGCCCTTCATCCTCAGAGTGTGTTATGGTACCCAGGCTGTTGGTCTGACTCTCCTGGATTCTGACTGCTGCAGATAGCACCTCTTCCAAAAGGTGTCTGGTTTGTTGGCACTTCATCCACTGGATGTTCCACTGCTTCAGCTCCCGGGCACTGCCAAGGCCATGAACCATTTCATTCATCGTCCGGAAGTTTTCTGCATTGAATTTGGTGGCCTCCTGATGGTATCTTTCCAAACTTTGGACTATGGCTGTTGCATCCACCAAAGTGCTCTGCTCATTTACTTTCAGTTGTCTTAAATAATCATTGCAGTGCGAGACCCATTGATCAGCCTAAATACAAAGTTGAAAATGCCAGAATTGAACTGATCTTAGTGACAGCCATCACCTGTTTGTTTTGGATCATGAATCTATCAAAATCAATTTACTTTTATAAGATAATGTAATTTCATTTACCTTTTTTAAAAAGATCACTAAACAAAACATGTGCTAGTAAAGCAGTAAATCGGATGTTCCAGAAGTGCATAGAATACTCTTCCATATACACTAACATCAGTGGTATAGAAATTATTGGAAACATGTTCTGAGGGACAGAATTAATTTGCACTTAGAGAGGCAGGGTTGATCAGGGATGGTCAAGGTGACTTTCTGAAGGTAAAATCCTCTCTGACTAATTTGACTGATTTTTTTTCAAGGAGGTCACCAGAGTTTATTAGAGCAGGGTGATTGATATCGTCTAGATGGACCTCAGTACCGCCACTGACATGGAAGACAGCTCCAAAAGATGAGTGCTTGGAATCCAGGGTAATTTTACAAATTGGATCTAAAATTGGCTGAGTGATAGGAGGCAGAGGGTGATCATCATGGACTGCTTTTATGATTACAAGCTTGTGACCAGTGATTGGTGTTGGGATCCTTGCTATTATTGTTTTAACTGCATAAACAATTTGAATTGAAATATAGAAGTTATGATTAGTAAGTTTGCAAATGACATGAAAATTGCTGGTGTTGTTGATCGTGAGAAATGTAGTCTCCTGTCACAAAACAACATTGATCCAAGGTAAGATGGGCAAGGAAATGGCAGAAGGAACTTAATCTGGGAAAATAGGAGGTAATGCATTTTTGTAAGGACTAATAAGGCTAGGATATACACTATGAATGGTAGGACCCAAGTAGTACTGAGGAGGTACTGAGAAAGAGCAAATGTATATGTCCTAGGAACTTTGAAGGCAGTAGCACAAGTAGATAAGGTAATTAAGAAGCACATGCAGGATATTTATGTTCAATAGCTGGTACATGGAATAAAGGAGGAGGGAGGTTATGGCACAACTATATAAATAATTAGTTAGGCCACAGCTGGAGTTTTGTGTGTGGTTCTGGTCACTATGTTAATAAGAAGGTTGTGATTTCACTAAAGAGAATGTAGCCAAGATTCACCAAGATGTTGCCTTGGATGGAATACTTCAGCTATGAAGAGAGACCAGATAATCTGGATTTATGTTCTATGGTGCGATAAGGCTGAAGGGGGGCCTGACTGAGGTATACAGAAGTATGGGAGGCATAAGTTGGGTAGATAGTAGTAATTTTTTTCCCCTTATCACAGATCTCTATTACCAGCTGGCATTGATTAAGGATAAGGGGAGGAGATTTAGAAGGGATTTAAGGAAGAATATTTTCACTGAGGGAGTGGTTCTGGAACAAATTTGAGCAAAATAGCAATAAAATATATAGCATTACAGCCACAAAGCATATAGAGCAAATTGTCAACAAAATGGAGTAAACCAACGTTCAAGGTGAAGGAAATCAACATCAAATATGAGGAATAACGTGAACCACTTACTGTCTCATAAAATTCATATAAATTAACAATGTTGTCCAAATCTGTTCTCTGCTTTTCTAGTTTGCTGATGAAGTTACTCAAAAACTGCTTGAATTCCTTGACTGTTTCTTCCAAATGCAGCAACTCATTGTGTGATTGATTGTTCAGATGGCCAGCATCTTTAATCAGCTGCATCCCTCTTCTGTACTGTTGCTATAAACAACAAAGTTAAATTCACCCTTTGGGAATTCCCATCACTGATCAGACTAAGATCAATTTTGCTTGACAAAACTACTAAGAAGTCCACTAGGATCAAGTCAAAACTAGCTCATTATTTCCATCCCCAAAGGACATTCTTTCAGTCATGTAAATCCTAAAAGGTTAGCCCCAGGCTGGAAAGAAGCAAGGCCGCAGGTTCCTCAGATTGGTTAAGGATCACAACTTGGCCAATTACAGCCTTGCAGCTTACTAGAACTGAACATTAGCTTCACACTATTAAATGCAGTCAGGTGAACTCTTGCACATGCAGCACTGAACTTACACAGTTATGTGGAAAACAATGGAACAAATATCAAAACCTCATAACAGATTTTCACCTGTTATTGAGTCATTTCATCACTAAGTATTCTAGGCCATTCTGGAGACTTAAAACCTCTTGATCTATGCTGTGCAGTGTAACACTGAGAGATACAACAACATTATCCCTAATTTCTATTATGTATACCATTTATCACTTGAAAACTCTTTGTTGAAGTTTGCTCAACTATTTCAAATATAAAATAAGTAAAATGCAAGAGGAAAACATTGAATATGGAAATGTTTTATTATTTAACCTTTCAAAGGTTTTTAAAAGATAGTGTGGCATTATTGCATCAACTGACTCCAAACATAAAGCTTCCTCTTTCAGGGTTGGGAACTTTTTTACTTCCTTGCATTTTGTTCCTTCATCTCAGATCAGGTTTATCTACTATGTCTTGAAAATCCCTCGACAAATGGTTTCCTGAAAGTAAATCACATCGCAAGTAATCATTCCACCCAGAATCAGATAAACTGAAGACTGAACAATGAACAAAAAGGCACAATTGTCTGCGGGGCTGTACTTTCATCAGGGACAAGTGAACTGAATTTTAAACAAATGTACACTGCCTCCCTAATGGAATGTCTATCACGCAATAAATAAGTGCAACACTTACCACAGCCAGGCCATAGAAGGCATTATACTCTTCCTGTTTTTGTTTCAATGATTCCAGAGAATGTGGCAAACAGTCCATTTGTACAAAATGCTTTTCTCCCTCATTCTCAGCCCAATGTTTTATCTACAGGTAATAAAAGTACAGCAGTTTACATTAGGATGCACATTAATTATCCACTCTATGCAACTCAAACTGTCCACAATTCAATGACCACCCAGCAATATGGTCGTAAAGTGAGTGATTAACATAGTGGATGGTGAATAAAATTATTTATGATCTAGTATCCATTCAATTGGATTGGCCCTTTTAAGGCTGAGATGGGTTAGTTTACAAGCCAATATACTAAAAGATATCTCATAATTCAAACTATTTCCTGTCATAATTCAGCACGAGACCAAACTAAGTTCTAATGCATCATGGAAAAATTAATCTATTGACATAAACTGCTCCCACCAATCTAATACAAATAGTTAGAAAATGGAATAGTTGTGCTTAGTGCTAAAGCTAAATTAACCCCTGCAGAAAAAGCATCACAAAAATCAATCAAAAATGGGCATTATGATGGCTTTCACAAGAAAAAAAGACTAAAATGGACATGATTCTCAATGGGATCACATCCAATTTTGCACCTTCCCTTAAAGGCACACTCCTCATGACATCTAAACAGCAACAACACGCACTCCAGTTGATCAGGAGATGGAAGCAGTGGATGGACAGACAGACAAACAGCTCCTACATTCACTCAAGGGGGCAAAGTCCTGGTTAATGAGATGTGCCAAAAGGAAGGTTCAGTACAACCAGGGAAGGAGTTGAGAGGGTACATGAATATAACAGAGATCAAGTTGAGAAACTAGCAAGAGGTGGCAAGTGATAACAGCCCCAGGAGTGAGAATCCACCCACAATGCAGCAATGCAGAAATAAATTCTATGCCTCCTTAAAGTGTGCCATGTTGAACTACATGTCTGTAAAATGGACAACCTCATAGGAAATGTATTTTAGGCAGAAGCCTGAATTCTTTAAGATCCCACTCATCAGGAAATACAAGTCATTTAAGTAATTGCAGCATTGACGTATACATACTCATTTTACGATCAGCGCAGGTGGACCTGCACACATCTGAGCTCCTCTACCTCAACAGTAGTGTATTATGTTTGTGTTAAGGATTGGTGTGTGGAGAGGGTCACTTGGTTTGCATGGAGGACTAATTTTGCAGACTCCTTAGGAGATGTGTGTTTCTGTCAGCAAGTCCTTTAATGCCTGTGCCAACAATCTTCTGTTCAGCTGGGATACTGCAAATTCATCATCCTGGTGGCCTTATTTTCCCTCCTGCTTCTACTGCTCTTCAAGCTCTGTCTCAAGGTCCTCAGGCTTTAGGTCTTCTCAATGTTTTTCTCCTGATGCCAGTTGTTGCATTCAGTTTGTCAGACTGTCCAGCGTAAATAGACAATGATGAATTCTCCACATTTACCAGCTAATTATCACAGAGAACCCTGGACTGATGCAAACAACAAAATCTCACCCTGAGAAGCCCTTTCAACTACCTCCCTGACACATGAGTGGCCCTTGTTGTATCTGCATTCAGCTTCTGTGGTTGAAGAGCATACTGATGTTAGTAGCCAGGAAAGTAAAGCAAATGCCTTGCTTTCCAAGGATCCATGCCTCCAGGCAATGCTTTCTGCTGCAAAGGTTCAACAATGTGTTATTTCTTAGGATTAATAACCACAACAAGCTGCACAGTGAGGGAGTGGAAACCTTTCATCCAATGAGTTCTGAAGCAGCTCAGAGTGTCCATTTAAATAGCAAAAAAACACAAGAATTGGGGAATAATATCACTGGATGAATATCTGATGCTGGTAAAATGTTTGGTACTTTGGTGAGACCTGGAGTTCTATGTTTAAGTTTTAGAATCTGTACCTTAGGCAAGTTAAACTTGCTTTGGAGATGCAACAGTGAAGAACCATTTACTAAAATTTAGAAAACTGAGGGGTAATCTCATTGAAACATATTAAATTCTGAATGGGATTGGCAATGTAGATGCTGACTGCACTGGATAGAAAACCAAATTCCAGGGGGCACCAACTCAACATAAATGATTGGCTATTCCTGAGATCCACCTATCACCTGGCAGCTCTTGTTCCAATCCTTCCCCCCACCTTTTTATATTGGCTATCTCCCCTCTTTCTTTTCAGTCCTGATGAAAGGTTTCAACCCAAAATGTCCATTTCCCTCCATAGATGCTGCCTGACTTGCTGAGTTCCTCCAGTTCCTTTGTGTGTTGCTTAAGATATGGAGAAACTTGTTTATTCAAAGGGCTACAAACCCTTGGAAGTTTCTTCCCAGAGAGCTGTTGTTGAGTTTATCCAAGGGTGAGCTAGATAAAGATTTTGGTCACAAAGAAAATCAAGAGATATGGGGGTTGAGTAAGAATTTTGATAGATCTACGCTTCTTATTGAATAGTGGCTTGGGCTCACGATATTATATGGCCTAATTCTGTTTCTACTTTTTATGTTCTAATGTCAGAATCTCTCTTTTTACCTTGGTACTTCCTTCCTCAAACTTTCTCAGCCCCAAAAGGACTTGCAGGTGTTGCAAGCACTCATTGGACAGTTTGACCAATTTATGGACTTCTTCATCCACCTGATTGTAGAGCACTGTGACGGCATCCATGGCAATCCTGAAAACATTAAGAGCATGGATTTAAATACTTACAAATGAGGAATACAAGTTAATTCAAAATTACTTTTAAATTCTGCAATCTGGTCGTTGTTTGATTCAATATGCTGATTGCAATGAGGTGAGTCACTGAGATCCACAGAACTTAACAATGCTCTTGATAGTGCAAAACACGTTATTTGGGTTTAACATTACTCAAAAAGATTTTTTAAAATCCCCATTTATATCACTCGTTTCCTGATCATAAGCCAAATAGATTACGTGACATTGAGCTTCAACCAAAAAGGACGCAACTCAATCCCTCATCTGTATTGAATTAGTTAATGGCATATGAATTTGTAATGTTCCTGAGTTTGAGAACAAGAGTTTAGTTAGCTTGGGACATGGAAACATACCTGGGTACGTAATTGTTAACTAGCACATGAAAAGTAGAAAATAGAGTAAGAATGCATGTATTTGCCAATATCTGAACAATGGAATCTTGTCCAAAAACATATTAAGGAAAAAAATCAGCTTTGACAAGGGTACAAAACTAAATGGTAGAAGATTGGCCAGAAGTCAGCTTAATGGAAAATTGGGCAGAATGCATAACATTTGGCCAGTTCATTGCCTCCTGCTCTATATACCTCTATTAATGGCAAATTTTACCCCCTCAGTAAATAACAAACATTTATTTTATTTTGCAGGTGCTACATTGTATCTTTTATGTGCCAGCCAAGTCATTGGCTTCAGGACAGCGGGAAGTAAGAAAGGGGGTATTAGCAAGATGAGGAATAAAACATTTTCTGAAACAAATATATCAAATAAAGGTTCTGATGAAGAGTCAATGACTTGAAATATTAACTCTGTTTCTTTCTTCACAGTTGCTGCCTGACCTGTTGAGTAATTCCTTCATTTGCAGTTTTTATTTCAAATGTTCTAAGAGGTGACAACATGTAATGGAAAACAACATGCATTTTACAACATTCCAAAGCACTTCCCAGCTAAAGAAATATTAAATACAGTCACCATTCATATGCAAGGAACATGTGGCGTATTTTCTCAGAACAAGTGTTATATAACCAAATAATGTATCTTTGTTAATAAAATGTGGTTGCAGATTAAATATTGGCTAAGACACAGAGAGCATTCTTTCTTATCCAAAATAGTGCCACCTGAGAGAACAGATGCGATCTTGGTTTGGTGTCTCATTCAAAAGACTGCTCTTACGGTGATATAGCACTGCCTCTGCACTGCACTAATTGTCAGGCTCGATCTTACACACATAACATGGAAGTAGGGCTTGAATCTACATACATCTGCCTCAGATAAAAAGGGCACAATTTACTGAGCCACAGCTTACACCAACATCATAACACTTTCACAATATTTACTTTGAACAGCAGAATGCATTCGACAGAATCCATGATCCAAGGACTAATAGAAGTATGGCCTGAGTAGATTTGCATAACAAAAGTGTAATAAATACTATGAACTTTTCACATAACCAGAAATTATCTTTGTCCAAGAAAGACTTCATATTTTTGAAGAGTTCTTTTGAAATACACTGGAGTTACTTATATTCCTACCTGTAATCATCAGTGTCACAGAATTCATCTTTCCTAATCCTGGCAAGGACAGTCCCACCTTCCAGACGCAATCCTACCAGCCGGGAGTCTTCCAGCACACATTTCATTATCCTTGTGTGCTGATTGAGGAGCTCAATGACTTCCTGTGGAATGAAGATGCCAGACTTAACCTGAGTTCTTTATAAAACTCCCACATTCTGCATAACCTCTTGCAGCTGTCCACCATGAAACACCACTTTTCTAAGAGGTTGTGTGATAAAAGCTCTGGTGCAAATTTTCAACAACAGTATGATTGTGCAAGGTACTAGAAGTAGGTTCACTTGCAAGCTTCAAAGCGTTAGTGGATTTAAGCATGAAACAAAATGGTATTTTCAGGTCCATACAATAAAATCTGAAGAATTGCTCATTGTATAGCCCTCTGAGAATTCCAGAACAGGCATGATGGACTGAATAATCTTTCTTGGTACGTGGTGAGTATTATTATAAACAATTTCCATTTGCACTTCTTTTCAAGAGACAAGTAATGACTTTTCCAAGCAGACTGATAGGCTTTCCCAATGATCATGAAAGAACATTATGAGACCAAGGAACTTATTGGCTGCTTGGATTCTGATGGGCAATCATTTATGCTACCATTAGAAGAATGAGCTATTACAGGAACACAATAAAATAGGAGCAGGAGTAGGCCCCTCAAGTCTGCCCTGCCCTGCAATTTCATCATGACTGAAATGCCACAAACCTCACCTCCTCTTCTGTGCCAGTTCTACATAGCCCTCAATTCCCTGATCTTTCAAAACATCATCTATTTTGTCTTTCAATACTCTCAATGATTTAGCTGCACACCCTCTGTGGTAGAGAATTCTAGAGACTCACTATCCTCTGTGAAGAGAAATTCCTACACACCTCAGTTTTAAATAACCACTCCCTTATCTTGTAATTACGTCCCCAAATTTGAGACTCTCCCACTAGTGGAAACGTCTCAACATCTTTCCTGAAAAGGTTCCCTGGGATCATATGTGCATCAGTAAGATCAGCACTCATTCTTCTAAATGTCAAAGAATACAGGTCTAACATTTTTAGCTGTTTGTGACAGGATAGCCCTCTCATCCCAGAAATTAGCCAAGTGAATTCTTCTGGATGTCCTCCAAACTGGTACATCCTTTCTCAATTAAAACTGTACACAGTACTGCAGATGCAACCCCACCACCCTGTCACTTGTAACAATATTTCTCTATTTTTAAGCTCCAACCTTCAGCAATAAAAACCCATTCACCTTCTTAATTACTGGCTGCACTTGCATGCTAATGTTTTGTGTTTCATGCACAAGACATCCAGATTCTTCTATACTCTTTATCACTTGCAGTCTTTTTCCATCTGCCTTTTAGTTCTTTTTTTTACCAAAGTGCATGACCTCACACTATCCTGCATTGAACTCCATTTGTCAAATTTTTGTCCACTCATTCAACTTGTCAATATCCTTTTGCAGAGTCCAAAAATTCTCATCACAGCATACCCTCCCACCTATTTTTGTGCCATCAATAAACTTGGATACCTTACACTCAAGCAGCTTCTCCAAGTCATTAATAAAGATTGAAGGAAACTAAGGGTCAAGGACTGATCCTTGAAAAACTTTGCTAGTTACATGTTTCCAGACTAAAAAAGGCCCACTTATTCCAATCTTCTACATAATAAATGGTTTTCAATCCAATTAACATAATTTCCCCAATACTAATAAGCTCTTATCTTGTGCTTTAGCATTTGATGCGGCACCTTATCAAATGCCTTCTGGAAATCCAAATACACCAGGTTTCCTTCTATTGACACTGCTTGGTTCACTCTTAAAGAACTCTAGTAAATCAGTTAAACATGATTTCCTTTTTACTGATGAAGACTACCATGTCCCCTAGCGCAATCACTTCCAGAAGGAACTTTGAGTGACTGTATTACTCTGGATACTTCTCCATATCCATGATTCACTAAATCCACTTTCCAAAAGATTGTTAAGGGAGGGAAAAATTGGTGAGGAGGAAAATGGCTGGGTGAGATCAGCTGCAGGTAAGGCAGAGTTAGTGAATGTACCTGTGTAGTGGATGGCATTCTGCTGACATTCAGAGAGTTCATTGAATTCTTCAAGTAGATTAGTGCCCTACAGCAGTTCTTCATGAAGGGCTCCAACTTCTACAACAAACACAGAGCTACAATTCAGATTTATCTCTCCACAGATGTGTGTCCCCCTCACAGTTTTACATGAGAATGGGGTAATTATTTCAATGCTCCCCAGGCAGGCTTTTCACCCTGCACTCTCCATTACCACGAGCACACACAAAACTCTGCTGACAGCAAAATTTGTACATGTTGTTTTTAATGGAGAAAAATTACCCCTCAGCATTTGACCAGGAGCATTTTCAAATAAAATTTGATATCAACCTTGAGGAGATATTCGGGCCAATGACCAAAAGCTTGTTTAAGGAGGTTTTAGAGAGAACCTTAAAGGAGTAAGGTACAGGAGAGGCAGTAAATTTCATGGAGGGAATTCAAGAATTTAGGACTATGATAGCCAGTGGAAAATGGGCAGTACAGTTCTGGAGGACACTGGGATACACTGGAATAGTCGAGTCTAAAAACAAGATTAGACACAGGAAGAGTCAAGCAATGTTACAGAGGTGAAAATAGCCAGTGTTAGTAATAAAAATGAGCTATGAATATGCATATATTTGTTCCATGCTAAAACATGGATTTTGAGAAATCATACGTGTATTCTAATGTATGAAAAATGAAATAAACAAGTAATTCTTTTTTTCTTTGAATGATATAAAGATTAATGAGACTGTTACTGGAATTAAAATGATGCAGGTTGGGGCCCTTCTCTCCAGGAAAGAGAAGACAAGGAGGAAATCTAAACAAGATCCTCACAAATCTTTACAGCAGTCAAATAAACAAAATGGATTTTTATTGTTCCTTTCATTTATTGTACATTAACTCACAATTTTGTGTTATAACATTAAACAGATACATGCATTTTCATAGTTCTTGAAGTCTATGAAAGGACTCATTAAGATGGAAATAGGGGAACTGTCTCCTCATGAGTCTAGAACAAAGGGAAAATCAGTTTAAAATGGTTACCAATAGATCAACAGAAGGATTCAGGAAGAATTGCTTTACACAGAGAATGGGAAGGATATGGAATTCAGATGGTGACAAATGTACTTATGGTATTGTTGCATTTAAAGGGATACGTGATGCACTGGTAAGGGGGAAAGGAATGGAAAAATATGGGAGCCAGACTCAAATGTACATTGTAAAAAGCACTATTGCATTACACCTCCATAGAACTGAATTTTACTCACATACAGTTTCTATGGGCAGTGCTACTTGGATGCTGCTCCCATCAGATATTCTCAACTTTCTATTAAGGAATCATTCAACATTAATCAAGGATATGAGACTTCAGTGCCAGGCAAGTTTGAGCTCAGTTAACTAGTTGGAGAGTGGGCATTGAACCCAGTAACATCCTGGTCTACCTGCCATACCTAACACTGTGGTGTAAGGAATGCCCCCTTTTCTTTTCCAATTTTTTTATTAATTTTCAAATTAATAAACATAACAGTAGTAATTATACACATGATACAAAGAGATCAGGATTACAATATTAACAGTTAACATATACAGACACAAAGAGTGAAATGTGTGATCTGAACCTCCCAATCTCTTGATAATTAAGCATGAAAAACATTTAAAAAGAAATTTGATTATATGATTAATAAAAACCCAACACAAAAAAAAGAACAAAAACAAACCAAATAGTAATAATAAAAAAATAACCAAAAACTAACCAAAAACTGGGGTATCATATTTCATTGGTTAAAAGCATTACTATGTCATTAACTCCATTCCTCTATATTCGAACAGAAAGTTATTGAAAAGGATTCGGAAAAGATCAGCTTACATCAAATGAAAATGCTGAATAAATGGGCTCCAATTTTCTTCA
>JARFYF010000084.1:85787091-85799882 GCA_030265395.1 Rhina ancylostomus | reverse complement strand
GGGAGGGATGGAGGGATGGGGGGCAGCATTTTGAGGGAATTCATAGTTCTGATGGCTTGTGGGGAAAAGCTATTGCACAATTTGTTTGTTCTTGCACGGATGCACCAGAGCCTTCTTCCAGATGGCAAGGGTGCAAAAAGGTGGTGGGAGGGGTGAAAAGGGTCAGTTAGCACTGCTGCCCTACAACTCCAGGGACCAGAATTTAATCTTGACCTTGGGTGCCGTCTGAGTGCAGTTTATACTTTCTGCCTGTGAACTTGTGGCTTTCCTCCGAGTGCTCAAGTTTCCTCCATATCCCAGAGACAGGGAGGTTGGTGACTGTATATTATCTTTCAGTGCAGGATAATGGTAACACAAATTGAAAAGAAACTGATGAAAAAGTGCAACAGGGCAACCCCTGCGACCAATCCATTAATTCCATTCCTTGGACTCAGTGGGCCAAATGGCCTTCTTCTGCATCATCACCAGATAAGCTCAGATAAACCATTGTTGCAAATGATTGCAACGTCTGGAGATTAACACACACACATCCTAGGTGTTGCTCTTGCTATTACATCCTAGGTGTTGCTCTTGCTATTCAAGGTAATATTTCAGAGCAGAATTTTTATTTTAAAGCAGTAAATGAACAAGAAATGCTGGTACTTTGCAGGACTAGCGTGTCGTCACTCACAGTTCATCACAAAGTATCAGTACGAGCAATTAGGAAACCAAATAATCCATTAGTTTTTATTACAAAAATGACTGCAGTGATAAAGTAAATAAATCTTAATCCCGATACATTGGATGAACACATATGGAATGCTATACACTGTTTGATCTCCTTAACCAGAAGATACACACTTCAAAGAGGGAAATGCAACTAAAATTCATCAAATTGAGTACAATAATGGATGCTGCAGATGGGTGGAATACTCGTTCTTTGAAGAGACCCCAAATATCCCTGGAGTTTTATGTACTCTCCAGATTATTAACCATAGTGGATTAAATTTAAGTGAGACTGCTCAACAGGAACTGGAGATTTGTGAAAATTATTTCAACATCAAACTCTCATTATGAAAAGGTATCGCAAGTGTGGGTCAGAGCTTATATCAGTCACACTGTTCTTCCCAAAGAAATGAAGTGCCAGTTATTTTGCTGTTGTATTGTTTATCCAGCTAATTCAGAAGCCTAACAACAATGTGCAACATCTGTACACACTTAGAACTTGCTCCAGTGCCACAGAGCTCTGTCAACAACATGCACATTTTCACATGCCTTTAAACTCCAGAAGGCTGGAGTAAGCTTGGAGAGGATAGCTGTTTCACATGAGAGGTCACTGATCTGAAAAGTAAACTATTTCTCTCTTCACAGAAGCTACATAATCTGCTGAGATTATTACATTATATTTGAGAGTGACAAGAAATAGGAGTTGGCCTTATGCATGCCCCTTTTTTTTAAAGAAAAAGATCTGCTCTGCCATTCAACATAATCATAGCTGATCCTATGCCTCAAATCCACTTACCTCTTTGAATTGCATTATGGCCAAACACTTTCCAGTGTCAGCCTTAACCATGTCCAACAACTCAGCCCTTTAAACAAGAGAACAATGATGTGCAACCCTCTAGAGAAGAATTCCTCCTCAACCCATTTCAGCTGAACTACTCCCCATTACCCCTTTTCATTAAATGAAGGCTCAGTGCACTCGACAAGCATTGCTCTCTGCATTAAATAAAATGATATCTTATTAAATAGCCTTGCTGGACCAGATGTAACATTTCATGTTTCAGCATGACATATCAGCAGACATTTACAAGATTTTGGGTGCTTGAAGGTGCACTCAGTTTAACTTTTTTAATTGCACATTTATAATTCCTATGGTATGGTCCCAAATTCATTGTTTAATGCATGTTTTATAAGTGTGAAGTATCTTTCTCTCAAATGTTAATGAGGGCAAGACCAATTGTAAAACAATAAAACTGAAGCTAGTTAAAATTCTAAGTAATGTCACTCAAGTCTGTAAAGGGTTTGGCACATTGTTACTTACTTCAATCTAATGCAAAATAGGATTGATTAATCTAGGCTATATCAAGAAATGTATTGAAATGAAAATATATTGGCATCTTGCAGATAAATTATGTGCACCAAGATGGCAAAATACTAGCATTGTAAGAATGCCTTTGCATGCTCAGAATTCTGTAACGACATAGAATGCTTTGAGAGAGAACAAACTGACTCTTCCAAAACATCAAAAATTATTCCTAAAAAGGCACGTGATGAGTCTGCTATTTGGGTCATTAAGATGAAGTCTCGGAAGGAATTTTTTTTTACCCTATTTACACAGGAAATAAAAGTAAATCTAAAGTTGCCCCAAGGTTAGTCTCCAAATGTCATTGAACTCAAAAGTCTAACTTGATCCCTGCACAAAATAAATTTAGAGGAACTGCAAAGTAGTTCTGGAATGGCACGAGTAATACAATGGTTATTTCATTACATCTGTTAACTGAACTAAAAGGGAACAGTGATATTCATGTACTCTCTGCAATTTGCTTCTCTTATAATTTGCTCAGCTCATTTGGTAGAATTGACATCATCAGCATTAGTTTGTTTTTCTTAAATCTCTGCTCTCCTTCCTTGGTAGCCAGCAGTGAAAACTGATCGTCTGATGAGGTGATACAGTCATTGTTTTCATGGCTTCATAGTCTTCCCTTAGAGAATAGCTGAAATAATGGCAGGATGCATTAACAGACTGACAAATCACAGCAGGAACACCTTCTATGGCTACGTCCAGACCCAGCATACAGTACTTGTTCTATGGAGCAGAGGATTTTATGGATGGCCACAACTTTTACAGTGTGGGACACCAGCCAAGGCTATGCCTGCTCCACTGGCCGAATACAAAAGATCCCACTGGTTATACCATAGAATTCCTGTGTCCAGGCCAATACTTATCCTGCAACCACCATCAATGGAACAGAGTAACGGATTATTTTTCTTCATTTGCGGGAATTTTGTGTGCATAAATTGCTTGCGCATTTTGCGAATGTAAAGCGGCAACTATACCGCAAGTACTAAATTGGATCTGCCAAAATGCTTTGCATCCAAAGGTCATAAGGAGGTTCTGTTATGATCTATAAATCCTTCTAGCATTCCTGCTTAAGTGTTTTTCCAAAATTTCCACATCCAAATATTAATAAAGTATACAACACACACCTGGAATTTAACAGAAATCTTTGGTAAAGTATGAAAATTGCCATGGTTCCTGGAATTTCAGGGGGAAGTCCAGGATACTGCAGACCACACAAAGCCCCAGAGCTGCACATGCACACCCAAAGTCGGGTCTGTGTGTGGAATTATTTCAGCTGAGGCGTGGAATCTATGACCCATATGATGGTGCACTCTTGGCAAGTCAGAAGTCATCATCATCCACCTGGGAATGCTTGAGTGCCTTGTAAAAGATAAAAGCCATTAATTCAATCTCACAAGGTTAAGTATCTTCATTAAGATCATATTTCACTCTATGCTGTCAACAAGGCAACATGAGTGAATGTTATTTTGCAAGTGTTTAGTAGAGCACTCTATTACCGAGTAGCTGATGGCCTTCATTTCCAAAGGCCAAACACTTTAAAATTTAGTTGATGTTAAACCCTTCCTTGCTCAAGCTATCAGCCAGAAGGTTATCTTTGGTTCTCCATCTCTCCCTCATTCTGCACTCTCTCCTGCAAGGAGGAGAAATAGAGATCAATGAATCTGTAACAAGTTATAGGATGGTTGATGGAGTGTATTTGGTGAGGGTAACAATGAGAGAGACAAGGATGAAATTACCTGTCAGTGCTAGACAAAGGCTTGTGACTGTGTGTGAAGAGGACTGGGTGTATGTGCAAAGTAGGTTGATGTGAATTTACTGAAGCAGGCTTGAGAACAGGGAATGAGGGGGAATGGGGTGATAGACACATTCACATGTCACCACTCTTAAATTTCGTGCTCTTGTGGTCTTTAAAATGATTTTTGTTTACTGTGTCAATGAATGTACCAGTACAATCCTGAGGCTAACCTCACTGTTAACTGTCAGCCATGCAATCTTTGTTTTACCAGCAAGCATCATCATCTATTCAGCTTTGAAGACGATCTTGTCCTTGCCCTTTACCACCATCAGAAGAAGTTCCTTAGGACTGCCTATTTTTGCCCAGCCATGCCTTACACCCCAGCTGAGTTGACCCTGCCCTTGGAGTCAATCCTTAATCCAGAGTTATAGATTTGACTTCAAAATGCCGGAGGCTATTCACCTCGGACACGAGTTGTTGATAAGACTTGCACCACCTTTCCTGAAAATTTACAGAAACAAAAGCCAGCAGTTCTATGCAGAATTGTTAGTATTTCTTTCTGTAACTGGCAGAAAATTCAGGATTCTCACACTCACATGAGTGATGAGCAAGTCACAAATTCCTCACAGCTGATCAGTCCTATCACGTGAATCCAGAACAACTTCAGGCTCTTCTGTGAACCTCATTCTGTTTTCACTATTAGAATCTATTCGCTGGAAATGGTGTTTATTGAGGTAGCACCTCTTCACTGCACCTCCAAAGGATATTCTGCTGGTTCTACCAGTGTTGTTCAAAGGCAGATTTTGCACAGAAACAGCAGCAGAGAAACCATCAACCATCCCTTCCCTCCCCAGAACTTCCCGCACTCCTGCATTTCACCTGATCAGCACATTTTTCTGTTCTTTTCCCTCAATATGCTTATCCAGCCTTTGTTTTACGGGTCAATGCTTTTCCATCAACCTCTCATAATAGCAAGTTCCATACTCTAACCTTTCTCTGAGCATTAGTTTCTAGTGCATTGCTTAACAGATTTAACATCACACAGCAATGAAATATTGAACAGGGCTCATGTGTAGAGTTCGTGACACTTGACCCATCCTTCTTCACAATATTAAATCACAGTATTAGGAATGTAGAAGGAGAATAATGTTTTCATATTTAGCACTGTAATTTTAGCAATGTGGGAAAGCAGCTGAGAGGAACCCAGTCCATGTTACAGCATCATTATATTATCACTTTAGTTAAGTAGAATATCCCAGACGTAACCAAATTTTCAATATCACAATAAACCAATACTTTTCTCTCCATCTGGACAGTGGTAAAAGAACAGCATGCCTCAAAACACTAACCTGGTTGAGAGTCTGGTAGATAAAATTGCCAATCAGGGAGTTAATCTTATGTGGAGCACATTTATTGTTCATAGACAGGGCAAGATGCCACATGAATACTAATAATAACCAAGAGGGAAACAGATTGGAACCCTGCTGGGGTCAATGAATTAGTTATTATGGATGTGTTGTCATGCATAGTGTGCTGAAATTGTGGTGGGCAGAAGTACGAGAGAATGAGATCTTAATTCAGTTCTAACGACTTAGTGAATCTCACTGACTATATTGTGGTTGTGACTGAAGTGAAAATTCTGAATAATTGTGATCCAAGTGATAAGAACACAAAGTAAACAAGAGCATAACTGTGTTTGCCTGTGGCTGTGTACACACTTTAGTGGGAGCCATAAGTAATTGAGAATCAAAACTGTGGTATTACTGATAAATAGAAGTTAGAATCTTGATTGATATCCACATTTGGAGAAACTGGGGAATCAGTCACTCTTTTGTCAATTGTTTATTTATTACCAATTGTAGTTGCATCTCTTCAGAATGGTGATACCAGATTGTGTTAGTGGTATTAAATGACTATTAGATATCAAAACACTTGCACTCTATTGTACAGAGCTAGAAAGCCAGTAGTGTAGCGGTTAGCATAACACTATTGCAGCGCCAGTGACCCGGGTTCAATTCTGGCCGCTGTTAAGGAGTTTGCACATCTCCCCATATCTGTGTGGGTTTCCTCTGGGTGCTCCGGTTTCCTCCCACATGCCAAAGACGTACGGGTTAGGAAGTTGTGGGCATGCTATGTTGGTGCCAGAAGCCATGGTGACACTTGTGGGCTGCCCCCAGAATACTCTGCACAAAAGATGCATTTCATTGTGTGTTTCGATGTACATGACTAATAAATATATCTCAATTCCTTCCCACAGTCCCTTGTGTCTTCATGAATGAAACTGTTCCTGCAAAGAGCTGGCATGTGGACAATGGTCCAAATCACTATCTCCAACCATGGAGAGGTACAGCATGGAAACAGGCCCTTCAGCCCACTGAGTCCATGCCAACTATCAACCACCCATTTATACTAATGCCATTATTTTTATTTATTATTCTTCCCACATACTGATCAACTCCCCCCAAATTCTACCCACACATTAGGAGTAATTTACAGGAGCCAGTTAACCTACCAACCCACACATCTTTAGAATGTGGAAGGACACCGGAGCACCCAGGGAAAACCCACACGGTCACAGGGAGAACATGCAAACTCCACACAGACAGCAGAGGTCAGGACTGAACCTACTGTGAAGCAGTGGCTGTGCTAATTGTGCAAGCCAATACTTTATGATTCTCTGATCAACGCTCATTCCAATGTTACCTTTCAAATAGCATTTAACTCCTTATTTTTAAGTACACACATAAAAGGAAGTTTTTTTAGTCCAGATCCAATATTGGTGGTGCCAAGATAAAAGATTCTTCTAGCACATAAACTGGAAGAAGTGAAGCTCACTCACTTTTCTGGAAGTATGTAGCAAGACACATCCAGCATTGTCATTTTCTGCAAAAAAAAAAGGAAAAATGATTCAAGAGTTGAAAATGATAAACCACAAGGAAAATACCCAGATTGCCAACAGAATGTCACTCCATCCAAACTGCCAGAACATTAGCATTTTGTTGTAGCCAAATACTTGTTACTGGAGAGGAACAGCACGACCAGTTCCAATCTTCAGTTAGTCCAAGTCTGATGTTAACCAATTGCCAGAAAAAGACGACAACAGGTACCTTCCAGTGTCCTGAGCAGCAAGCATCTGTATAGAGGAAAGTCATTGTTTTAAAAGGGATCATGCTGACTGGAAGTGGACCAGCAAGAAAATGGGATGGAGAAAAAGAGTTACTGAGTTATAAAGGAGGAGTGAGACAAAAATCACAGGGCTTTCAGAAGAGCAGTCGTATAGCAGTTAGAGCTGCTGCCTCACACTTCCAGTGACCCAGGTTCAATCCCAACCTCAGGTGCTGTCTGTGTGGAGTTTGCACACTCATGTCGCCACATATGCCTTTCCCAGTTGTTCTGGTTTCCACACGCCCCTCCCCCCCGATTGCAGAGACATGCAGGTTAATTGGCCAGTAAGTCGAGTGGTAGAATCTGGAAGGGGACTTGTTAGGGATGCAGAGAGAATAAAATGAGATCAACATGGCATTAGTGTAAATGAGTGCTTGATGGTCAGCACTGACTAGGTGGACTGAAGGCCCTGTTTCCATACTGCGTGACTATGACCAAGGTAGTATATTAAACAACAAAGGAGGTCGAGGAAACATTTGGCCTACTCTTGCTCCTTCTAATGCCTTTCAACAGATACACACCCAGTTCTACATTGGTCAGAACACTACACCCACTCCTCTTCAAAAATGCTGCTTCTAATAAGAATCCGTGGCACAACTTTTTAAGCTGGACCCATTTCGACACATTCGATCCTCCACCACCTTCAAACCAGAGCAAACTGATATATAAAAAAAGTCAGTTTTCAAATACCTTGTCATGAATTAGCATGGCCCTTGTGATAACAATAACTTGACAAACACACGAACAGTTGATCTATGAGACATACTTCCAGAAGGGAAGTGTTTAGCAATCCAGGGCCCATTGACACCAGAGTCCTAAAATAAGCTATCTGATATAGACTGTGGGCCAGCATTGTGGTCGTGGACATTAAAAAGCCCTTAAAGAGTCAATATAAGGAAGTGCAGCTCCATTGTGTACAGAATTATTCCCATTCAACAGAGGCCTATTGTCATTGGAGAGTGCCCTCAGAGGGATTCCATGGCGCCACATCCAGCAAGGATCACCCAGATTCCCCTTTTCTAGTTAATAAACAAATTAGTAACTCAATTAAACAATAGTATTCACAGCAGAGTGGGTGGGTTTGTTCAGCAGGTCAGAACATAAACAAGAATGGGCTGAGAGAACTCCCAGGAGAACCACCATCTCAGAGCTCAGCTCATCTCGACTTCCACACCACTGCGACAGTTTTTCCTTTGGCGATATTATCTCCAAAAGCAGCCAGAAGCACACTACAGACCCAAATACCAGCACGTCTGATCTCCTGCTCCATTGCTGGACCTAGGGGACAGAGCATTGATGTTCATCCAACCCTCAGCTTCTACATTGGGGGGGGGGGGAAGAACTGGCATCTGCAGCACAGCCCATTCATTTGAATGGAGTCACCAACCATTTAAAAAAGTCCCTTGTGTTTTTAATCAATTTATAGTACTTACAAAGCAGTTTAATTATTTAAGTCTGTTTGAATTGTTTTTAAAATTTCTAGTCATCAGAGACATTTAGAAAAAGTTTCAATGGCCTTTGACAGCAAGATTTAGGGGGATATGGGCCAAACGCAGGCAAATAGGACTAGCTGAGATGGGCACTTTGGCTGGCATGAAGGAGTTGGTCTGAAAGGCCTGTTTCCATTTTGTGTTACTCTACAACTGCTGGGTACAAATGAATGGGCTGTGCAGGGTACAGGGTTGGCCCTCCATGCCAAGGTCAGGTTAGTCCAGGTGGGTGGGCACGGCAGACCACCTTCAGGGTCCAGTAGAAGAGCATTTCCTGTTTTCTGCTATTTATGGATAGCAGCAAATATATTTTAAACAGTGCCTACCTGAGGGCCACCATAACAGCAATGGACCTGGATCAAGGAGCTCCAACAAGAGGAAGCCACCACACTTGCCATAAAGTAGGCCATGGATACGCTGGATCCTCTGGACCACAATGGATCCAGCAATCAACAGCTGGCACCCACCACTAACTTAACACTTGTCTATTGAAACACTCGCCTGGTAATAGGATCTCATTTTTAAAAAACAGGTTGTCAAGACATTGTACCAAAGCCCCAGACCATCACCAGGTCAGGGAGGGATTATTCAGTGTCCTGCAAGGGAGGGGAGGAAGAACCTATGGTGTTCTTAGTTTGGCTGAAAGAAGGGACAGAGTCCACTTTGAAATCAGGAAGCAGCCAGTCAGCCCATGTCAACTTTTTGAAGGACCTGTTTAATACTAGAGAGCACACCTTTAAAAGGTGAGGGGGGCAAGTTCAAAGGAGATGTGCAAGGCAAGTTTTTTTTTTAATTTAAAAATACAGATGCCTGGAATGCACTGCCAAGTCAGAATAGAGACAAATACAATAGTGTTTAAAAGGGTTGAGATAGGCACACAGATGTGCAGAGAATGGAGGGATTGCGACATTGTGTAGGCAGAAGGGAATAGTTAAGTCATTTAATTAGTTCGGCACAACATTGTGGGCCAAAAGGCTTGTTCCTGTATTGTACTGTTCTATGACCTCTCCACCTAGTCTCGCTCCCAGTCCTTTCCCCATGTCTGGAAATGTTTACCCTTTGGTATTACAGAAGCCTCCACATTCTCAATCAACACAAATTTCCACTGCATTACTGTCATTTTAGCAGCAAATACCAACTGAAACATTCTGTTACCTCGTGCAGGGCAGTTTTGCTGCCATCCAGTACTCACCATCTGCATTTGGCTCCAGCTCCACATTCACGTTGACATAGAAGCGAATGCTGTCATCTGAGATAGTCGATGCATTTACAGTTTCGTAGGCTTCATCTGCACCATTTCCTTGGCCCTCACTGCCATCCTCACAGCTGGTCATATCGTCTGCAGCAAAAATAAGTGTTTGTTTAGAATGTTAGTTGTCAACCTCAATGTTAGAATTGTTTACCACACTTGGAGTATTGTGTTCAGCTCTGGTCGCCTCATTAAAAAGGATGTGGAAGCTTTAGAGAGGGTGCAGAGGAGATTTACCAGGATGCTGCCTGGATTAGAGAGCATGTCTTATGAGGAGAGGTTGAGCGAGCTAAGGCTTTTCTCTTTGGAGCAACAGAGGATGAGAGGCGACTTGATCGAAGTATATAGATTATGAGGGGCATAGATAGAGTGGACAGCCAGAACCTTTTCCCCAGGGCAGCAGTGGCCAATACCAGAGGACATACGTTTAAGGTTAGAGGAGAAAAGTTTAGGGGAGATGTCAGAGGTAGGGTTTTTTTTCACACAGAGTGGAGGGTGCCTGGAACGCACTGCCAGGGGTGGTGGTAGAGGCTGATACAATAGGGATGTTTAAAAGACTCTTAGATAGGCACATGGAAGAGTAAAATGGAGGGTTATGGGCTGTGTAGGAGGGAAGGGTTAGATCGATCAGGAAGCAGGTGTTTATCAAGGTCGGCACAACATCGTGGGCTGAAGGGCTGTACTGGTCTCTGTTCCGTCTCTAATGCTACCGGGTATTTTTCACCATAATCTAAGGTTGATGTTTCCTTGGATATGAACTTTCCTTGATTCTTCCTGCAATGTAACAGGAGGACAGCAAATGTGCCCCGTGCGCCCCCCCCCCTGCTTTTACAAGAAGGGTAGCAGGGAATAGTTTGGGAATTACAGTCCTGTGAGCCTTACATCAGTAGCAGGGAAGTTATTGGAAAAAAGTTCTGAAGGACGGGATTAATGATCACTTGGAAAGGCCAGAACTAATCAGAAAAAGCCGGCATGGCTTTGTCAAGGGCAGGTCCTGTCTGAACAATCTGACTGAACTTTTTGAAGAGAGAACAAAGTTTATTGATGAGAGTAGTGCAATAACAGGGACTTCAGTGAGGCCGTCGACAGGGTCCCACGTGGGACACTGGTCCAAAAGGTGAGCGCCCATGGGTGAATTGGATCCAAAGTTGGCTTGGCAATAGGAGACAGAGGGTGATAGTACAGAGTAGTTTTTGTGATTGGATGTCTGTGACTAGTGGTGTTATACAGGGGTCAATGCTCGGACCCTTGCTGTTTGTAACACACGTGAATAACTAGGATGTTGACGTGGGAGGCACGATCAGCAAGTTCGCAGATGACATGGAGATTGATGGAGTTCCTGACAGTGTGGAGGGTTGTCTTAGACTACAGGGTGATGTCAATGCAATGGTGAAATGGGCTGAGAAGTGGCAGATGGAGTTTAATCCAGATGAATGTGAGGTGATGCATTTTGGGAGTACTAATGAGCATGGTCCAAAGAACCTTTAAAATGACCAGTAAAGGTAGATAATGTGGTTAAGACGGCATGGGGGATGTTGTCCTTCAATAACTGGGGCACTGAATACAATTGCAGGGAGGTTATGCTCCAACATGACAAAACATTGATCGGACCTCAGATGGAGTACTGTGTACAGTTCTGGTCACCCACACTGTAGGAGGGATGTGAGAGTGCTAAGGGGATTCACCAGGATGTTGCCTGGAATGGAGCAGTCCAGTTATGAGGAGACACTGGATGAGTTGGGTCTGTTCTCCCTGGAGCAAGGAAGGTTAAAAGGTGTATAAAATTGTGAGAAGCATAGACAGGGTAGACTGCATATCAGAGGCAGATAAAACTTGACAAAGACTTAGGGCAAGGGCAAGAGACTAGAGGGATCTGAGGGTACCTTCTTCACCCAGAGAGTGTGAATACCTGGAATACATTGCCTGGGAAAGTAGTGGAACAGGGACACTGACAACATCTAAGAATTGTCTAGATGGGCACCTGAATCGCCTTGGCACAGACAATGACGGGGCAAGTGCTCGAAGATGGGATTAATTACAGATGGGTCTTCATGGACATGGTGCTGGCCTTTCTCGATGCTGTGTGACTCTATGAAACATGCCTGAAAGTTGATTGTCTCCCTCTGCTGAAACTAATGATGTTATTTACCTTACATGTGTAATGAACAGAGAGGATGCAGGCTGTTATACAGAGGTAAAGAGTGGAAATTAAATGGATTGGGAAAATGCAAATAAAATTACATACACTGAGAAGTGTTGTACACTGTTGCAGCTAAGGTGATGACCTACTGATTTCCAGTGATTGATGGAGAACTGTGCAGTGAAATGTGAGAGGCTGCAGGTTATCTTAATATAATAGTCATCTATTTTCTGGATCGATATCTCAAATGAAAATTGAGCAGCCAGGCATAACTGAAAGAGAGGACTGAAATTATAATTAAGGTCATGAATTACTGCTCGGCCTACAATGTGAACTCAAATAGGAACGAGACTTAAATAATTGTGGTGTTTATCAGTTGACTAACTGATTATCAACCTGGAGCTTTAATAAGCTGTGAAGGATGTTATTCTGTCAATGGACAGAAGGTGCATAGGTACAGAACATAGACATGTGTCAGATTCACTGGAAGGATACAAGGGACACCTATTTCAAATTAAGCTCATGACATCTTTGAGGAGCCTCACCAGTCAGGCGGAGGAGGGCCACGACTTGACCCACATGACTATCAGGTTGAATGCTGAAAACCTGCTTCATGCAGCTCTCCAGGTCTGGAGATTCTCTTGAGAACTTGCCTACTCCAGAATCACGGTTGAGCCCCAAATGTTCCCCAACATTGTACGGTCAGAAGGACTGCAGATGGAGAACAATGTAGCTTCTCTTTGGATGAGCTGAATATAGAGGAGCATGAAAAGGATTAAGCAGTCTGTTCCAACCACTCCCTCCCTTTACACTAAAAAGTCCTTCAGTTGTGTAGCCACTTCAAGCCCAATGGATCCCATGATCTGACATTCTTCATTAGATTTAGATATCTTTATTAGTCACATGTACATTGAAACACACAGTGAAATACATATTTTGCATAGAGT
>JARFYF010000084.1:85744384-85756964 GCA_030265395.1 Rhina ancylostomus | reverse complement strand
GAATGTCAGTGCCAAGGTTGAATTTTCAAGCCACTCAGGTAGCCAGCATCCAAATTAGCCACTCAACAAATCAGGTAGTGTGCACAAGGTGCAGAATACAGCTCCCTTCTCTCTAGTGACTAACTAAACTTTGTGAACAGCATAAGGAGGAATATTTACTGTGCTGTGGTGGTCACTTCACCCTCCCATTCCAATAAACCCTAAAGAAATTGCAGATTATTACAATCTTCTATATAACCCATATATTCAATCAATAATGGGCTGTCCATTTACCAACTGCTCAAATACAGCCATAAAGTATCAACAGATCTGAAAGAAATAGGGAAGTTAGGGAGTTAGGTATGAGAATAGAGAAAGCATATATACAGAAAATGGGAATAGGACTTCATTCAATAATCTATCAAAATACAGAAGAGATCTAAACAATAGGCTAAATTACAAGCTTTAATATTTGAGTACCATTTACACCAAAAAAAATTAAAATTGTTTAAAAAATTTTTATTGCCTTTCAAGTAAAAAAAAGACATTTCCTATTTGCTGACAAAATCTCATATTTCTTACCTTGGACCTTACTGCCCATCTTATATCTACATCCTTTACCCTAAAACTAACAATCAATAAACAGTTTATATTCAAATTGTCACACCCCTTCTCAATTTTAAACAGTTGTGAAATGAACTCTGGTATTTTCTGCTCCTATTTAAGGAAAAACATTTTCTACTCTTTCTTAATCTTTGTATTTCTTTATTACCCACAGCTAGCACATGAATCTCTGTCGTACACTCAGTGATATTTCAATATCCTTTCTACATACTGGAACCTAACCCTGCACTGAGTCCTACAACTCCACACTGAGTCTCAAGGTTTCAAATAGATACACAATTATATCTGCATTTTTAAATGTCATACCACTTGTCAGAAAGTCTCATTAGTTTAATCATCTGAGGTTTTTAAATAAACTCCAAGTCCTACTCTACCTTCATATTCCCCACTCTTCCCTAAAATTTTAAGTTTTTAAAAATCAGAATTCAACTCCTCACGATCATGATCTCGGTCAGTTTTTTTTAAAATCATGCCACAACTATCGATATGCAACTGCAGTGCAAAATGGACTCGGCCTTTTATTTTAGTATCAACTACAAGATTGTACAATATTACTTCTAGTCCCTTGCCCATATCACTGACGTACACAATGAATAGAAGCTACCCCAGAACAGAACTTTCTGTGACAGCACAACTTATTCCAAATACTTAGATCATGTTTTATATTTAATTTCTTCCCTTCAAAGCTGTCCATTACATTTCTCCTGATTCTTCACACCTGTGTCTTCTCCAGTTGTTTCCTCTATGGTGCTTTGTTTCTGAATAACCACCTGCCCATTTGTCACCATCTCAAAAGGCATGGTTCATTTCATCAGCACAACTTTCCCCTCAATTTATTATTGGCTGTTTATTATTTTCTCTTAACCTAGATATTCAGCAACTTCTCCTTTTATTTCAGAACTAAATCAATGATACATTGGAAACGTTTGCAAGATCTGTGATTAATGGAAACCAGTGGAGATCGAAATGCAATGTATGCAATGGAGTAACGTGGATAATGAAATTACATTGATGATTCAGGTAGGAAAGACAATGGATGTTCCTCCGAGATGTCTGCTAGTAAAAATGAATCAATGGATCGGCTGCTGAGCTGCAAAGGCGTGAGGCGCCTGAAGTTGTTGGGACTCCTTGGAAGTTGTAAACGTGCCCGCTGAGACGGGATGACTGTTTCTTCGCTGGACACCCACGGTGGAGTCATTTGGTAAACTGATTGATCCTCCTCAGTAGTAAAGCTTGGGTTATCGATTCCTGCAGGATTAATTTAGTTTTGCAAAAATAGATTAGTTAAAAGAATACCTGAAGGATTCACAAGTTACTTGTTGGTCCAATCTAATCACATTATGGTCAATTGCAAACACTGTAATATTAGAATCCATGAGAAGACAATATGGCTGTAATGAAAGTAGAAGTTAGAATGTGGTATGGCCTCAACTATACAGAGAATTTGGTTATAGGAAGCAATACTTGACATGCAGCACTTCTAGAGTTTGTGAAAATATGATAGGATGTGCAGATTGACATCTTCCAATCCCAGTACGGCTTCAAAACTTCCACCATATTAATGTAGGATCTGCCCAAACTAATTAGATAGCCCTTCGGATTTTAATTACAACCTAACACTTCAGCAACAACCACCAGGAAATTGTAAATTTATGGGTGGATGAGCATCAATGTAAAAGTTACTCAACGTTAGCAGAAGCAGTTAGGAACCCCAATAAGGGGAGCTCTCTGAAGCTTTACAAACCAGCTGATATTTTCGAATACAACTTTATGACTCAAATATGAGACAACGATTATTCATTACTTATCCATTATGTAGATAAAATAGATTACCATCTCTTGTTTCATCTGGTTCTGCACTTGGGGCAGTAATTAGGAAACTAATTCCTCCATCCACTGTGTCATAATGATCCTCTATGTCAGAGTCTGGAAGAAATGGACAGGAGACAACTCTGAAGTAACAAACATCATTCAGGTAGTTTCAAGATCACTCTCAGGTGTGTTGAATTTGAAAGCAGTTCTAGCAAAATAACAAAATATCTTTGGACTTTTGACAAAAGATCTGAGTGAAACAGGATTTACAGATTCAATTCAGGCTCTACAGGAGTCCAAGATGCCAAGCAGTTTTAACAGAAAAAGCAATTTTAATTAATGATTATTGTCATCCTCACTTTGGTTCAGAAAACCTGAAATGTTGAGCAATAACTGGACATGATGACCAGGGATGGGGGTAAAGGTGCTAAAGTACAATACCGAAGCAATTACATGAAATGCTAGATCCTTCAAAAACAAACATTTGCAAGATCATTTGCTTGTAGGCAGAAGATCATCTATTTTATGCGGTGTCATTATCAGCCTGGAGAAAGCTGAAACTGAAGACTCAAGGGCTCAAGTCCCCATCATCTGCCCAATCCTCAGACAGGGGTCCACCTGATGTCAAGATCAGACACTGGCTTGGACTTGTACTTTTTCAACTTACTGCTGCATAGCCACCGAAACCCAGTCAAGTTGAGAGTCTGGGATGTTCTTGGCCTGCAGGTCTCAGCAACTTAACCCAAATCAAGGAAACAAAATCTTCCAAAAGGGTGTGCCTCAAACTGTTTCTGAGCCTTCCCACATAAAGCTCCAACTCCAAGGCCAACTGAAAGACTTTCTCTTACTTTGGCAGGAAGGCAAAGTTAGAATGGACTGAGGCAACTTTACACGCAGACTGCCTCAAGGTCCACAACAACTAGAGCAAACTAGTATTGATCTCTATTTTAGGGCAAGTTCAGAGGAAGGAAACATGCATTTATACAGCAGCTTTCATGAACTCAATATAGTTAAAGTAATTTTTGTCAATAAATCAATTTGAACCTTAACCTCTGTTGTAAAGTAGGAGGTGTATTAATCAATTTGCAGACTGCAAAGTCCCACAGGCAATAAAAGTGATAAAGATCAGATAATCTGTTTTAGTGTTTATAAGTTAAGGGATGAATATTGGATACCAGGGATCAACTTCCCTGCTCTTCTTCAAAACAGCATTAGATTTTTAATTTCACCTGAGCATGCAGACAGGGTTTAATTACTTCCTCAAAGTTGACTTCACAGTGTCACTGGCACCGAATTCAGAATCAGATTTATTATCACTTACTTGTATGAAGTGAGATTTGTTTTGCAGCAGCAGTACAGTGCAAAGACATGAAATTACGATAAGTTATAAAAGTAAATAAATAGTGCAAAAAAAAACCAGAGGTAGTATTCATGGACTATCCAGAAATCTGATGGCAGAGGGGAAGAAACTATTCTTGAATAATTGAGTGTGGGTCTTCAAGCTGGACCTCCTCCCCAATAGTGCTAATGAGAAGAGGGCATATTCCAGATGGTGAGGGTCTTAAGTGATGGATTCCACCTTCTTAAGGCACTGCCTCTTGAAGATGTCCTCGATGCTGTGCCTGTGATGGAGCTGGCTGAGCCTACAACGCTCTGCAGCCTCTTGCAATCATGAATATTGAAGACTCCATACCAGGCGGTGATGCAACCAGTCAGAATTCTTTCCACTGTACATATATAGAGATTTATCAGAGTCTTTGGTGACACACCAAATCTCCTCAAGCTCCTGACAAAGTAGAGCCGCTGGCGTGCCTTCTTTGTGATTACATCAATGTGTTCAGCTTAGGATAGATCCTCTAAGATGTTGGCACCCAGGAACTTAAAGCTGATCACTCTTTCTACCGCTGACTCATCAAAGAAGACTGGTGTGTGTTCTCCTGACTTCCCCTTCCTGAAGTCCACAAGCAGATCAGTTTCCATGTTTTTCCTGTGACAGATTATCACCAGCTGGGCCAGCATTAAGTTATGAGCCTCAGTATCACAAGGGAAATGCCAGACCTCTTTCAGTAGTCCACACACAGACAGAGCATCAGCTCATTGATGACGCAAGGGAAGATGACCTCCCAACGGACTATATTCAAGCTCAGAACTGATCAGTAGGGTTGCCTACTGCCTGTATTGTAGAAATCTTGCAGAGGGGAAGAAAGGAACATTGTCCATCCTGTGTAGTACAGGATCCTAATTTTCCCCTCAAACCAACAGAGGCTGTAGGGACAGGGCTGAGTATCCCAGGGATAGTGGCATGCCCTTTAACACAGCAAGCAGTGTCATTATCAGCCTGGAGAAAGCTGAAACTGAAGGCTCAAGATAGGACTCATCTGCCTAATCCTCAGACGGGGGACCACCTGATGTCAAGATCAGGCACCGGCTTGGACTTGTACGAGTCTCTCGCTGGAACCAACTGCAATTACAAAGATCATTTTAAAGAGCAGTAGCATGCACAACGAGCTGCAGTATTCTTTGAATTATTGCCCCAGTCCTTCTCCCAGATTTTACCACGTTAAAGATGAGTGCATTGTTGTTGGGTTCCAAGATAAAGCTGATGCTGCCCAGGACTGTGATTTTGAGGGACAGTAGGGAGGAAACATGTCCAACTTCCTGACTTGCGGGAGTGGAAAATGCTTACCTTCTGTGATTTAAGTATGAACAGATAGCTTCAGGGGGAAAAAAAACAACAGCTTTCAGGTTTTTTTTCTGTATGGCCTTGTAAGTTGCCTTTAGAATTTGTTGGTCAGGAAGAGGTAAGGAGCAGATGCTGCATGTTATTTCATTTTCCTCTTTCACCTACTTAACGTTATTTTATTCAACATCCACAGTGTCAGGAGACAGTTTGGTTCATTGAGAACGGCTGCTCTCAGGATCTTGTTTCACACTAAAGCTTGTTGTGGCCTCACCCGCAACAAGCACCATCTACAACTTAGTGGAATACAGTGTTGCCAACCCAAATAACCACTCATAAATACAATTGTAAATCATGGAGTCAAGAGGTTTGGAAAGGAGAGAGATGATGGGGGAAAGAAATGCAATAAATAGTTACCTTTATCAACATGGAATGCAACAGTGTGTGTTGGGATCTTTCCATTCGACATTGTATCACTGTGCTTCTGTAATAAAACCAGTGAAAATACATAAGTTAAAGGGGTACTAGTTTCAGGATGGATATTTGGTTAACATGTTACCTGTCATTTGCTAAGCAACTTCTTTAGAAATTGTGTCTACAATCTTGCAAGATGTAACGTGGAGCAAACGTCTTTCTTCGGAAAACTGTCAATGCATGCTCCCCTCGTATTGCCATTTTTGAACTGGTTGCAATTGGAAGCCATCCCACTAAGTAATGACAAGTTCAGTAACCAACTAATCAAATGCCTTAGTACAAACCTCCAATAATGAATGAGAGAGGGTGAAAGGGTATTAAAATGAAAAAAGTATAAATGCCATCAGAAATCACCACACAGGAACTTCTGTCAGAGGAAGATTTCTTATCCAACACTTCTCTTGGGCTAGGAGCAGGAATGTTTCTCATGGCTACTGAAGAAAGAGGAATTGACATCCCTCTCCTAAACACCCCATCAATATCATTGCAGATTCCCACGATAATATTTTCTGGACCATCAATGGGTTTCACAACTTGCAAAAGATCAGGAACCATCCAAGAATTCCAAGCAGTGCCACTTGGTATTGAAAGCTCCACTCAATAGCCAGCCAGCCTAACAATCTGGGAGGCTACAGAGGGAGGGGGAAAAATTAAACAAAGATAAATTTGGCAAGACCTCCACGTACCTAGCCTTAACACATCCCCCAGTAAACACAGGTGGCAGCTATTTGGCCATCATACCTGTTCCAGCTTGAAGGAGCTGTAAAGTTAATCTTTTTCCCTTGATCCTTCTAAATAGCCCTGCAATTTTATTCCTTTTCCAAAGTGACCACTGAGTCTGCATTCACCACCCACTCGGGTAATACTTTCCCAGCACTAACTCCACAATGGTAATAAATTGCCCCTTCCACTCACTATACACTGTAAGGAAGTTAGGGTTAGCACTAAGGTACAATTTACAAAGAATAGCATAGCTATGCAAAACAAGGCTCTATTCTCGATGAAAATCCAGCCAGTATGCATTCAGTTTACCTTCTTAGCTGCTTTTTCTTTCTTTAGGTTCCTAAACTTGCTGTTGTAATTGGCTCCAAGCTTGGTAGATTTGAAATTTTCAAGTCTCTTTTTCATGGTGCGCTGGAAAATCTCTTTATCTTGCTTCTCATCTTCGTTACGTATTAGTTTATGGCGGCTGTAATTAAGCCTGTACTTTAAAAAGAAACCATTGGGCCAGTAAACATATCGTGATTAAAAAGATTTCACAAACTAGCAAGTTGATCACTTCCTCTCTCATGCAATTAATTTGGTTCATTTAGATTTCATGTCTGATCTTTAAGTTGTGATGAAAGACCATCTACCAGAAATGGCAACTATTTCTCTACTGATACTGCCCAGCCTGCTGAGAATTTCCAGCATTCTCTTTTCAGATTTTATGGTGTCACAGAATAGCTACAGAACAAAGATCAGTGAAAGATCCATGAGCTGAGTAGCACACATCTGATGCTAATTTTACTCTGAAAGAATTAAAATTTCCAGACAGAACAAACATATTAACAAAAGAAAAAGGTAAATTGAATTGGAAACTCACTGGCTTGCAATTTACAAATGCCGCACAGAAGTGGTATCCATTCTTTGCAGCTAACGTGTGGTGAACCCGTCATGTTGGTTAGCCATCAATCTCTCCTTTTCAAACATTTTGATAACCTAGGCTCACACACATTAGCAGAATGCTGCAAATGTGCTGACTCTGGCTTCTCATGGCAAAATAAAAAAGCTGGCGACACAAGTGAAGGGGGAGAAAGCCCAGAGTAAAACGTGCAAGGAACTGGAAATTGCAGAAAGATCTGATGGCACAGGGCAAGACCACCATCTGCACCAACTGCCCATGGGATAGCTGGAGCTAACCATGAGGCCACCCTAACCTACGTCCCTGGTATTTTCCCCTTGTATTCTACTTCTGACCACATACAGGGAAAAGCTGGGGTGGAATCTCTTCCATTCCAATGAGATGAACCGATGCAACTTCCACATCAATCTAACATTCGTAAAACAACACTCGACTTGATAAAAATGTTCTGCCTCTCCCCTATTGATTTGTCAAAACTTTTTGGGGATAATGGAAATGTACATAACTAAACTCTTATTTATTCAGTGAAAGCTCATTGAGCAAGATATAAATAGCATACCATCTAGCTACTATACAAGGACATTTTAAACAGAGTTCAAAAGAATACTTTAGAATTTAGTAAGCTTCCCCAACACAGAGGGTGCATCATTCTGAATGGGTTTGCTTACTCTTTGCCTGGGTTTGTACAGATGTTGCTGCAACATGTGGTGAGTGACTGTTTCCTCACGATCCTTTTGGCTCTTCACCCTGTTTTCAATTGCATGCATGTCCAAGCACACCTCACTGGTACTTTCTCTCCTGAAAAGACATTGATATTTTGTCATAATCATCTTTTTCCCAGGATGGTAACATTTGCCCTCAAGGATGGTTACACTGTGAGGTGAAATTCCACTCTCGAAACTTAATACTACCAGACCAACCGCACACAGAGATGCGCAGCACGGTTGGAGGTGACATCTTTAACCATTAGCCTCCCTCATACTAATGTTCCTCTAAAGGAGTGGATATTCCCAGAGGCAAAAATAGATAGTAGGTACGTTAAAGAACAAAGGTAAATTCAAATTAATGAATGGATTGACTTGTACAATACAACATTTCATAGAATGAGGGAGACAAAATCAGTTAAGACTCCATCTGACCTGACATGTAAATTTAAAAGATCCTGGGGTGCTATTCTGAAGAGAAGGAAAAATTACTGAAATGATAAAACCCTAAGTTTAACTACGTGTAAGTTAGTTGTAGCATTTCCTACAGTGATTATAGGCATTTCTGCAGGCATTTAGACAGACACATGAACAGGCAGGGAATGAACAGGCAGGGAATAGAGGGATAAGAACAAGAGATACAGACTAGAGGGATGGGATTAGTTCAGATACAGACCACGTGCAGGCAGATGGGATTAGTTTAGATTGGCATCATGATTTGTACAGGTATGGGGGGGCCAAAGGGCCTGTTCCTGTGCTGTACTGTTCTATGTCCACATTTAAGAATATTCAAAAGTACACCATTGCCTGGAAAACACTTTGACATTGTGAAAACAGTTGCAACAACAAACCCTTCTTAAATCATTTTGAAAACCACTTCAGAACTCTTTTCAAGTTATCACAACTCATTTCTCAATCTGGGCTGATGGAGAGAAATGTAGGCTTAAAATAGCTCTCCTTGGATGTGACTGATACTCATTGGACCAAGATTATATCATGACTTGTACTTACAGCACTGCAGAGACAGATGAATCTACAATGGAATGACGAGGACCAGTGAAGTCAACATTAACATCACTGCTCGAGCGTATAAAGGCCAAGGACCCTCGCCGCTCTCCCTACAAATAATAAAAGCCACAAATCTCACATGGAGCTGCAGATAAGTAGAGGATTAATCATGCATTTCGAGAGTAAAGCACTCTAGGGGTTATCCTAACTTTGTCCAGAATTATTTGAAATAACATCAGCCTTGGCCTAGTGCTACCAAGTGACAGGACCAAGGATTCAAGACCCACTTCACAGACTTAAAACTAATTCTTTGGACTGACACAGATTTAATGAGCTAAATGGCCATTTCCAGTGCTTTATGATCACTGCAGACAAAGCAGATTAGCAGAGTAATCAACAATTACATCTCTTGTTGATCAGGCACAATTAGCAGCTTGCTTCTTGTAAACATTATAGTTAATTGCTCCCAGGTCATGATCATTAGTGTATTTTTATTGGACAGCCACAAGTTTGCTGGTCCCACCCTGCAATTATCGTATTAAATCAAATTCCAATGATCTATAAACATTGTGTGAATAAACTCTTCTTTCTTTATACCCTCTCCAGAACAGACATCCTTGGAACTGTACCTAGAAACAAATGCAATAATCCATGCTACATACTAACCAACAATTGATGAAAGTTCAATGTTATCCTTACAAGTATAGTCATTTTCTTAGACCAACACACTGTCCATGACACCATCTACCAAATATAAGGGCCACTTTCTCTGTGCCTGGTTGACTATCTACTGGCAAGATTACCTCAGACACGTAGCTGATGGCATCCTTCAGATTCAACTCACGGAAAACGCTGAGGATTTTATCCCGGCTAATCTGTGCAGATTTCCTCATCATTATTTTGCTCAGATATTTTCTGTCAAAGTTAGTCCACCTAAAAAAGAATAAACCACCTTATTATGCCTTATGTAGATTAATCAAATTGGGAGATCAGGAAAGAATCACAAAGCATTAACATCTAAAATGAAATCATTTGGTAAATAGTCACTGATATGAAATTATTAGGAATAATAACTATAATTTAACAAGAATAATATAATGAACTATTGGTGCTATTTCAGAAGCAATGTCAGATTGTAGGAGTTTGGAGTTTTGAAATGATTAATTTTTCCTGTACAAGTACAGGCCTGACAATAAAATAGCAGAAACAAGAATCAATTAAACACGCGGCCTCCCTCCCCAAATTTGTTTAAAGACGTATAATTTGAACAATTATGGAAGTATTAAATAATTTACACAAACATTTATGGAACATTATACAAGTCACTGTTTACATACTTGTCACGAAGATAATTGTGTCCAATTTGCCCCGAGATGTCTTCTATTGCAGACAGTATATGATCAAATGCCTTGAAAAAATGTCAGAAATTTTTTTTAAACAAAAGGAACTAAAATTAAATGCACAAGACAACACTCTGGTATAAGATCAGTTCCTTTAAGTATTCTTAATGCAACAGTGCATATTCCCCATCCAAAAACTGCTGTACAAAAATGTTCATTCAGAACAATCAATAATCCAGTGAAGATTTTTTGTTTAGAGACAGCATTCCATGGGTATTTTTAAAAATTAATATTCAGTTAGGATCAAGTTTGATGTATTAATCCAAATATTCCGTGTCAGCTTTTGAATAATGTTTTGAAATGGACAAACTTATCCTTGGTATTATATATCTGTCTCTCCAATGTCTTTTTAGCTTCCTTGCACTGATAGTCCAGGAATAGATTTTAAAAACAACCTTTTCAACTTCTGAAAGCTATCTGCTCATGTCAATCTACTCACTAATAAAGGACCACATTTACAATGGCCATATCTTACTTAAATGGTCACTACTTTTGAGAATAAATGCCCCTGTAAAAATTAAGTCAGGTTATAACATAAAATGTTTGATTGACATCAAATCCTTCAAATGGTTCTAATAGAAAATCTGCTTTTTTCAAGGGGATGGATTAGGGGCAGAGGTTGTGAATAGAGGGAAAGAAAAGATTTAATCAAAATTCTACACCCACTGATTTCACAGGAATGGAGGTACAATAGTTATGAAATTAGACTAGTAACCATGACACATGATTAAGTCTTGCCATGGCAGTATAAAGATTTGAACTGAGTTTTAAACTTCTGGAAATAAAATCTGGTATCAAATGCTTTCTTACAGAAGCTGGGGGAATTGCCCCCAAGAGGCTAATTAGTTTACTGATTCGAAAATAAAACCAACACTCTTGGAAGTTGGCTTATGGAGTATAATGTGAGAACATGAAAGGTTATGCACTTAGGGAGAATGATAAAGGAAATAATTATTATTTAAACAAAGTCAGACCACAAAAGGTTGCAGTAGAGGTGGCTAAAGGTTTTGAGGCAACTTTAAGGACACTGGTGAGATCATGCCTGGAGTACAGTGTGCACATTCGGTCTCAATTTTCAGGAGGGATGTACTTGTGTTGGAGTCATTGCGGAGATTCACCAAGTTAGCCCTAATGTGTGAAGAAAGGTTGAGCAGGTTGGACATGTAGTCACTGAAGTATAGCAAAGGAAGTTATCTTGTTAAACAAAGCATTCTGAGGGCGCATTTGCTCCAGGGAGGGCATCTAGAACTAGGGAGAATTGTTTCATTATAACGGTCATCCATTGAGATAGAGTCAGAGTTATGCAGCATGGAAACAGGTCCTTTAGCTCAATTTGTCCTTGCCAACCAAGATGCCGCATCCAAGCTAGTCCCATTTGCCAGCGTTTGGCCCATAACCTTCTGAACCTTTCCAATCCATATACCTGCCCAACTGTCTTTTAAAAGCTGTTATTGTACCTGCCTCATCCACTATCTCTGGCAGCTGATTCCACATCAATACGATTTTTGTTAAAAAAAAGTTGCCCCCTCAAGTTCCTATTAAATCTTTTTCCTCTCACCTTAAACTTATGCTCTCTACTCCTTGATTCCCAACTCTGGGAAAAAGACTGAGGACATTCACTCTATCTATACCCCTCATGATTTTATTCACCTCTGTAAGGTCAGCTCAGTCTCCTGTGCTCTAAGGAATAAAGTCCTAGCCTGTCCAATCTCTCCCTATTAACTCAGTACCTCAAGTCCTAAGCATGTGCAAACTTTTGTATCTCTGTTTAATTTCGGGGGTTTGACAGCTTCCTGAAGCAAATGATGACTTTCTCTCTCCTGCTGTCTCACAGTATCTGCTACTTGCACTCCAGCTCCCTGACATGACGCCGAAGAGCCTTGAGCTGCAGATACTTACTGCACTGTCGTTGCCTTAGACAAAAGTGTTCACAAACTCCCACATATTTTAGCAGCAGCATTGTTGAGTTGATCATTTTGATCCTTTAAAGATAATAATAGTATTGTTACGGTGATTGATACAGGAGAATGGGCCATCTACTCCTGAAACCTCAGAGTTTGGTTTGAACGTGTCCACCATTAAAGTTGGAGATGGACTTCATCCCAGACGGGTAGGCTCTGCTTTGGTCATTTTCAGACATATGAATGTTCAGTGAAAAATTCCAAATAACAATGTTGATAATTGGGCATGTTTTCTTGATTTTTATTTTGTTCCTTTTTTTAAAATTGTTCTCAGGGCCAGATCATTGACTTACGTGGCATGATTCAAGATGCTG
>JARFYF010000084.1:85647751-85660056 GCA_030265395.1 Rhina ancylostomus | reverse complement strand
CTTGAACTTCCCACCCATTATTTTAAAGCTATGCCCTCTTGTATTGAGCATTGGTGCCCTGGGAAAGAGACGCTGGCCATCTACTCTATCTATTCCTCTTAATATTTTGTATACCTCTATCATGTCTCCTCTCATCCTCCTCTCCAAAGAGTAAAGCCCTAGCTCCCTTAGTTTCTCCTCATAATGCATACTTTCTAAACCAGGCAGCATGCTTCTGTTAATTGAAAACCCAAAGTAGAGCTGCAATGGATTGGAATGTAAAGTTACTAATCAGCTCTTTGAGATTTTGTGAAGTTCTACTCCATTCAGACATTTAAAAAGTCTGTGCTATTTTACTCTATTTCTCAAAATCATCATTTTTTCAATCCAAGCTGACACAAATTCATGCAGATACTACCGCTGCACTGATCCAAGAATTGGTTGATGCAAAAAAACTGGTTTAAAAGCATACCCAAAAGGACAATTTACAAAAACAACAAAATATGTTTCTTGTACCTTCCTAGTGTTATTAAATTGAGTAAATTATTTATTACTTCCCCCCCCACCACAATTTATAGTTGTGATTTGGAATGTGTGCCCATGTGCATTACCAGTAAATCACTTCCGAAATCTGGGCAACATTATAATGTAGTAAGGTCCTTCCTGTCACTGCGTTACAGATTATGTGTCAAGTTCACAATTTAATCATGAGAATTTTTATTTCACTTAACTGATATCACATGATCTCTTTTCCCCTTATCGTAGGTTTCTATGCAAGTGCAAAACCACAATAGGTAACTTAATACAATTGACCATATAGCAAGCATTGAATCACCAGCTTCATAATAATGTCACTGCAATATATCTGCTAAGCTTCAAGACTAATTTTCAATCTTAAGGCAGAGATACAATTTAATAAACTTGGTAGATTTTATAATATTAAAGCATGAAGCTTGTCTTGGGTCAAGAAAAATAATTCAGTATTCTATAGGTTTCAGATTATGCTTGCAAATGGGGGAAAAAAGATTATAAAGGCAAATAAAATGCTTGGAGAGATTGAGGCAGGGTCAATTACAGGAGTACTATAATTTAACTTCAAAACCTTCCGCATTGCAAGATGACAACTTTGAAAGTCTGTAATGCAAAGGCATTGGTAGGCCACAGCTGGAGTATAGCATGCATTTTTGGTCACTATGCTTTAAGATTTAAGTACTATTTATAAAGCCCAAGACCCAGATGTTTGAACTAATCAAACTCTGATCACATCTAGCTGCTTTTAAGTCAAAGTTAATAGTATGTTGAACTAAACAACTACAAGTCAAAGCATTATGCTCAAGTGCTACAGTGCCCTAACTGGTGTCTGCTGTTGCTTCTCAAAACACAGGGGAAGCATTTTAGAGCAAAGCACAACCACATTGAGTCCCAGGTGACAGAGTCAAGGAGAACCTGAATAAACTAGGATGTTTAACCATGATTGATAATTTAATGAAATGGAGATGGTGGGCAATATAGTCAAAATATCCAGAAAATTATTTCAAATTAAATTTATAGAGCAAGACAATGGGTAGAAGAAAATTGTTTATAGTTCTTCAGTAATTAATACAGAGCAGACTTTTATGTTAAAAGGGTTGAATATAAAATCCTAGAAATATTTAAGTAACAATGATCATACCACAGAGGTGGAAGGTGATGTTCTATCATTCTTCAATGAAAGATGGACCATAAACCTTCCTAACCTCAATTATTTTGTGACAATTGGATATTGTTCATTGAAAGTATGTTTTTCATTGATTGGGAATTACGTAGCTCATTATAAAGTCAAAACACTGACGGAAGTGAGAACAATGAGAAATTTAGTTATGCAATAACAAAGGAAGATAAAACAATTTACAGCTTTATGGCATAAGCCTTAGACAAATGTACCAAATATATAACAATGTTTAAATTCCAAACCATGCTCTTATTATTTGAATATTGAACTTTCTGGTTACTCTTGGTATATCATTAAACATCTGTCAGGAAAATGAGCTTCAAAATATTTAGGAAACAAGACCTTTTAAGAAAGATCTAGCAGTCTTACATTCAATGAAGTATTGTGTGGACATCAATTTTTACGCACGGTTTCGATGGCTCACTAAAAGTCTGATAAGCATTATCCCTCACTTGTGGTGATTTGATCAATTCATTTTTAACAATTCCAGAATCAGTCTCCAAATATTGTAACCTACATTCTTATTAAGCAGCTATGCTAACCAGTTCTTTTATTTTGGAAAAATGGTACATAATTTGGATCGATTTTGTACCAAACAGGAAGGGGTAGAAATTATGCAATGTTTTGCAATCTAAGTTAACATCATTCATACTATTTGACCACTTGAGTCATCAGTATCTCCAATCCTACTTAAGTGTCTCTTCTTTATCAAATAACAAAAATAAACTATTTTTCAAGAGAACTGAGGTATTAATGATGCATGGGCCACAAGGCATGTCCTCTGTCAGTAAGGAGTCACCACACTCTACTGGGCATCAAAATTTTCATTACAAGTCGCAACAACAATGACTTCAAAACTGTACCATAAAAGTTAAACCAACTTCATCAAATCTGTCTTATCGAGATCCATTAGGCCTTAAATCTTACACAAGTATTTGTAAAAGACATTGTCAACTATTCCCACCATTATGAAAATATGGAAGCAACTTTGCAAATGTAAGATCGGTGAGAATTCAAGGATTATTCAATATGATACAAGAGGGAAGTTTGTGCAACAAGTATTAAACAAAAGGACAACAGGAAATGTGCACGTGAACATGAGAACAAATTGGAAATCACTGATACTGCCATAAATATTTACCAGATAAAAAAGAAAGGACCATTCGCAAGATCTGCAATGATCCTAACTAAAGATACAAGATGTACAAGGCAGAATGCTGAAGGGAAAAGGAGAATTTCATCAGCTGAAACCTCAGATTGAAAATGCAAGCTGCACAGGAATACCAGTTGCCAACAGAATGGAGATGATTGGAGAATGAAACTAGATAGGGTGCATTTTCTAATGCAGAAAGGAAAAAATGTTGGATGTAAGACAGTCTAAAAACTGTTGTCACATAATAGGGTACTTGGAATAAACCATTGTCTTGGGTAAAAGAATTTCAACCACAGATCTTCTACAAAACTTCATAAAATTTTACTTACACAGCACTGTAACAGGCCCTTCCAGCCCAACAAGCCCACGCCACCCAATTACACCCATGTTTCCATGAACCATTTTCACATGGACCAAAAATAAATTAGTATGGACTTTTATGCAAGAGTAACTGACATTTGTATGAGCACCTTTAACATTGCAAAATTTTCTAAGGTATTACAGAGGAGCACTAATCAGTCAATCATATTCAACTTTAACAAAGTAAATAAATGTGCACCAAAGCCAATAAATGACCCTGCAAGTATTCTTTCAATATGGTTCAAAAGATTTGTTTCAAAATCTTCAACCAGTAATCAACCAGTTCTGTAGTGTCAACAGAAGTATTCCAACACTATAGACTAGACACAAATCGGGAGACCATAGTCAGTTCTGATCAATAACAACATCTCCTCCCCACTGACAATCAACAGCTCAAGGATGCATGCTTAGCCCACTGCTCTATTCTATCTACACTTATAATTGTGTGGCTAAGCACAGCTCAAATGCCATCTATAAATTTGCCAATGACCCCACTGTTGTTGGCAGAATCTCATATGGCAACGAGGAGTACAGGAGTGAGACATATCAGCTGGTTGAGTGCTGTTGCAATAACAATCTCACACTCAACATCAGCAAAACCAAGGAATTGATTGTGGACTTCAGGAAGGGAAAGTTGGGAGAACACACTGGGGTCAGCGGTGGAAAAGGTGAGCAGCTTCAAGTTCCTGGGCGTCAACATCTCCGAGGTTTCACAAAGAAGGCATGCCAGTGGCTCTATTTTATAAGGTGATTGAGGAGATTCAGTCTGTCAAAGAATCTTTTAAGTTTCTATAGATGTGCAGCGGTGAGAATTCTGACTGGTCGCATCACAGCCTGGTATGGAAGTTCCAATACAGAGGATCGCAAGAGGTTGTAGACTCAGCCAGCTCCATCACGGGCACAATGTTCCCCACCATGGAAGACATCTTCAGAGACGGTGCATGAAGAAGGTGGCATCCATCACTAAGGACCCTCACCATCTGGGACATGCCCTCTTCTCAGCGAGGAGCCACGGGAGCCTGAAGACCCGCACTCCACAATTCAGAAACTGCTTCTTGCCCTCCACCATCAGATTTCTGAATGATCCATGAACACTACCTTGTTATTCCTTTTTTTTTGCATTATTTATTTCATAATTTCTAGTAAATTTTATGTCTTTTCACCATACTGCTGGGGCAAAACAAATTTCACTTCATACAAGTCAGTGAAAATAAATCTGATTCTGATACCGACAACCTGTAAGAGGAAGTTATTTTGTTGAAGGTACCCATTTCAATGTTGTTGCAGCCCTACTAGCAAATCATGCCAAAAGAATGTTTTACATTTATTATAAATCCTAAATAGCTTTCAGGAAGTCACTACTCACAGTCAATAAAGCACCTTATGAAATAAAACAAAGTGCTGGAAATACCCAGTAGGTCAGACAGTATTTGTGAAGGGAATGTTTCTCTATCCATGGATACAGAGCATTTTCAGGATTTTCTGCCTTATTTCAAATTTCCGGCATCAGCAGTATTTGGCATTTGAAGTACTTTTGAAATCTGTTCACAGTGGTAATGCAAGAAACGTGGCAACAATTTACTTGAACCAACTCTCACATGGAGATAATTGCCTAGATCATTGACCAGATCATTGACCTTATTTTGGTTGATGTCAGGACATTAAGCAAAACTTTATCACTTCAAAAAAGTTTAACAGGACCTTTTCAATTGCCGAGGCCAGAGAGGACCAGATTAATATATCATACAAAATAGGCATCTGCAACATTGCAATGCTCACGTATTATTGTAATCCAGTGTCTGTGCACCTTCTCTGCTCAGCTTCCTGGAAGTGGGCTTGAATCTATAACCTTCTGAACAAGGACTGAAAATGATACATCGGGCCAAGATGGTTCAATTTTGAATCAGGTCTTGAAGTTCACCTTTGATTCAGACATGTATGGCAAGCATAGTATTTTAAATTAGGCAGATGTAGGCTCAGAGGTGGGAGGGGGGTGAAGAGGAGGAAGGAAGGAGGACAGACAGGGAACAGAAGCCTCAGCTTTCTGTACTCTGGATCTTCTTGCAGCTACTTGCATTGATATTTCACCATACTGAAGCCTTTTCTCCTGTAATTATTATACTCCTGAAAATTCGCAACAAGCCCCTTACAACACACTTATGACACTTTATTGCAAGAATTCTTTTGGAACTCTTCTTGGAAACTGGGAACCTGCCAAGTTTAAAAATGATATGACCCAAAAACAAGCAAAATGATTGACGATACCAGTAGTTGAAGGTTCTAGAATGAGTTGCCTTAGATACAAGATTAAAAGGCAATTGATTGAGAATTCACTTCCAGAATTAACGGTTGAGCCAGAAACCATAGCAACAATCAAGATTTCATGGGACTGACAAAAGAACTGAGATGAGAGAAGGTAAATGAAGCAGAACTGAGCTTGGCTGGAGGGTTAACACTGGCATGGGCTGGTGGGTCAAATGGCCTGTTCCCACATTGTAATTCCCACATACAAATGGAGGCAAATTGCTCAAGTAAAGCACGGTCCTATTTTGCTATCTTGTTTATGTTACACCTGACTGGGAGTGCTCACTGAACAAATATTTGAGGTCTGAAATCAGAATAAGTATTCCATTGGCCAGGTCAGATTCTTTCAGTACATGATATTTGGCATAAAGTATCAGACTCGTGAATATTGCAAAACCTATAATATTTCCCATTCTCTGCTATGGAAACTGCAAAGAGCAAACCTGAATTAAGTTCATTGCAAGAATCCAACAGAATATTTTGCATTTCTAGTTCAAACGAATCTCAGTTAAAAATATAAGCAAAGGAATTCAGACTCCACGCAAGCAAAGAAATGAAGTTATCAACTAGAACACAATTGTGAATATAGAAGACATTTTAAATGTTCAGCATAGAGACTATCTATTTGTAATACCTATTGTCAATTGCTAATGTTGCTAACCTTTCAGTTTCTGAAGCATTACACACTTCCAATATCTACATGTCACTGCTAATAGCTTCTACATTTGACAAAATGACTTTACTTGTGGTATTAGAAAAACTAGAGTGATAAAATAAGGATAACCTGTCAAATGTTAAATAATTACCTTTTTCCTTTAAAGTTGCTGTTCAACCCAGAAAGCTGGAAATAAATCAAACTATCAGAAAATGGGAACAGAGAGCCAAACTGATATTGGAGAAAACCTCAATGTAGCAACAACATAACTACCAGCAGGAATGCACCTATGCACACTTTCACATTTTTTTATTCTCCATTAAAATAAAAGTCAATTGACCAAGATGAGAAAATTAAATTCAATGCCTTTCTTCCAAATTGCAACAGTTTTAATCAGATCCCCCTAGGGAAAGTCATGGAGGTCTGTTTCCCCAATAGTAGATCACACCGTAGCTTCAAATGGAAGTTGACGACAGTTTATAGGCTGTTAGTCATGCTACATGAAACTCAAAAGTCGGAGACAAAGCTCTTGACTGAGGCAAGTCATTTTGAAAAATGTCCAACGTTTACCTGATGGCACTCAGCATCCTCCATCTGTACTTGTCTCATTGGGCTGCTTGCCAAGCATGCTGTCCCTGCTGTAGGTTTGCCAACATTCTCTAGGAAATCACAAGATATTTGGAACTTCTTAAAAGGAGTGCCATAGTTATGTCATCAGAAGCCCTGAGATTGGATTAGACTCCCCTGCTGTCAGACCTGATACCAGTGACCACCCCATCATGGGACATGGTATCAGGGATGCCACAGCCAAAGACATAGGGACCACATCAGGCCTGTCTGATCTGCCATCCTCAAGTTAAGAGCCATGTCCACATCCAACTCAAGAATCCAGGGATTTGATATGGTTGCTATGAGTCCGTCACTATAAAGCTGCCACAGTACTTATGGAAACACATCTGCTGCCGCACAACATTGAGTATAGAACTGTTGACATGGGCTTCTCACCACAGAGCACTTGGGCACAGTTGTTTAACATTGGGGTACAGATCATTCAAGGGTCATTCACAATAGAACAAGTGCTGCAACTAACACTTCTGCCTCACAGCTGCAGAGTCTCAGGTTCAATCCTAATCTTGGGTGCTGTCTGAGCAGTTTGCACATTCTTCCTGTGACTATATGGGTTTCCAGGTGCTCCAATTTCCTGTTTCCTCCCACATGCCAAAGGCATGCTAGTTGGTAGGTTCGTTGGCCACTGTAAGTTGCCTTAGTGTAGGTGGGTGGCAGGAGAATCAGTGGTCAGAGAGGACATGGAGAATTCAGAGGAATGAGAGAGGGAAATGAGATAAGTTGAGGTGGGTGCTGATGGTCAGTGTGGACACAGTGGGCCTAAAGTGTTTCCATGCTCTATGACTCTAGGTACAGTACTGATGTGCACAGAGAACTATGGCATATGTGTTTATAAAAATGACTAAAACTGCAGGTATCTGGATAACTATGGTTAAAAATACATTTCTCCTGAGCGGCCCACAGAAGTGGTTTAGATTGCAAATCTGGACCTCACTACAAAAAAGGTTGTGCACCACTATTAAGAAAACAAGTTGAAATAAAAAGTCAAACTATCACTCTCTGTATAAACATTGCAGAATCAGTACAACACTGGAGAGGTTGCATTTGGACAGTTTCATGATACATTTTTGCCCATGCCAAAGAGCATTTTCCATGGTCTGGAGGTTAAATGTAGAATCCAAATGTACATTATATCATGAAATAAATTGCTGATGATCAATGAATCATCAGCACCTTCCCCTTTTGTTATGCAACAGATTTAAATCACTGACTTACAAAATGGCCCTTTGTATTTTAACAATGCTATATCTCTTTCCTTTACCAGGAATATTGCACCATATTAGTTAAATGTAAGCTTTTTATGGCATTGTTAATTTAATTACAATACCCCTTGTCTTACATACCTATACTGTAGGTTAACTTGTTATGAGAGAAAACACTCTTTAAAGCAACACACTGCTTCATTGATTTGGGAGTTCTTTCTAGTTTATCTTCAACATTTATTTCCCCAAAACAACAAATTAACTCATTACTGGCATAAAAGCTGATTTTGAAAGCAGGACAGATCACCTGTACCTCTATTGAAACAAATTCAAAGACAAGCTCCTCATCAGAAGCAAGTAGTAAAGCTTTCACACAGATTATGATACTGTTGCAACTATTCAGTGCATTGTTTCAGCTTAGTTGGTGGAATTTTCACCCAAGAATCAGAAGATTACGGCTTTTTAGGTTGAGGTTTATAAACAACTTTGGTTGACCTGCAGAGACTGCTGCAATGTCAGAAGTACTGGTCTTCAAAAGCAGTGGTAATTCACATGATGAAGTGACTAATACATCATTGCTTATAAAGCAATTGAGTAGTTATGGTATGGATTGTAAAAGTCCTTTCTTAACTGATATGTCTAAGAAAGATGCCATTAATATCTGACAGAAAAAAATGTTTCCAAGTGAAGAATAAATATTACTCAAATAATTATCTTTATCAGTAGTCTCAGAGGCTGGCAATAAAGGGAGATAATCAGATGCTGCATCTCAAGTGTTTCTCAGAAGACTAGTCAATTTTGCCTTTTTTAGGCGTGGAAGAAAACACGCCCGGTACTAATCCCAAATGTATACTTGCTTCGTCTAAACCTGTATCTTCCATACTGGTCGGTGCAGTGTTGAGAAGAGAACGGGCTCTCTCTTTCCAATCCCACCACAGTGCATCTCTCACCCCTCCCACAGAAAGGATTACTTTCCAGCCTTCTTCAAAAGTGTCATTTGTCCCCTTATTTTCTTACTCGACAATAGCTCAGCATTTCCTGGCCCTCACCATAATTAAAACAGAAAAGGATGGTTATCCTCACGCACTTTTAGCCAAGGGCCAGCATGCAAGGTATCTAAGTTTGCTGATGGCCTGAAAATAGGTGAGAGCATGCTGCAGTGAGGATATTTGGATTCTGTAACCAAATATAGATAAGCCTGGCTGTGTGAAGGGGCAAAACTTGGCAAATGGAACGTGCAAGGTCATGTACAGTGGTAGGAGAAACCAAAAGGCAGATTTATAACCCAAATGGAAAAAGTCTGCAAATGAGCAGAGGGATTTAGGAATTCTTGTGCATGAATCACAAAAAGTTAGCGTGCAGATGCAGCATATAGTTAGGAAGGTAAAAGACATATTGACCTTATTGTAAGTAGGTTGTTTAAAAATAGAGTATATTACAATGGACAGGTGTTGCTCAGACCACACCTGCAATATTGTATACAGTTGTAGTCCCCTTATCTAAAAGGATATACTGACATTGGAGTCAGTCCAGATGAAATTCACCAGGCTAATTCCTGGGATGCCTCAGCTTCAGTTCATTCCTGACCTCCAGTCCTGTCTATGTGGAGTTTGCACATTCTCCTTGTAACTCTGGATTTCCCCAGGTGCTCACATCTCCTCCCACATCCCAAAGATGTGTGGTCAGTTGGTTAATTGGCCAGTACAAAATGCACTGACTATTTAAGTGATAGAACTTGGAGGGAATCAAGGAAAATATGGGGCAAATAAAATGGGATTGGTAGGTAAATGATGGTCAGTACAGAATTAGTGAGCCAAGGGGTCAGTCTTTGCCATGAATGGCTAAAAATGCTGGATCTGTGTTCTTTGAAGTTTACAAGTATGAGGAATGATCTCAATGAAACAATAAAGATCCTAAGGAGGTAAGACAAAGGTAGATTTTGAGATGATTGCATGAGTGGGAGAGTCTTGAACAAGAGGATGCTACAAGAAAAGCAGTCATTTAAAACTGAGGGGCTCCTATTTTCTCATAGGTATAATTTCTATACTTAGATTTGCCATTTACTTCCTTCACTGTTTGCTTGTTCCTTTCCATTGTCTTCTTTCTTACACTTATGCCTTATATCAGTGTTTTTTTTTATTTCCTTCTCAGTATGACGTACAAGTCATGAGCACCACTAGATTAACAAAAAAGGTTTGGAAGTGTCTGCTGCCACACCTCAAATAAACCTAATGGTAATTCATCTTTTTGATGCATGTAGAATGTCACATTGTGCAACGTAGTTGCCTCTTTTTAGGGCTGTCCTGACAGCAAGACAGGAACAATAATCAAAATTACCTTAATAAGTTTCATTTATTTATTTTAAATATTTGAACAATGCACAAATTATTTTGTTTATAAAGGCAAGATCTCGATTACATAAATGAACAGAAGTTATAAGGAAGGTTTAATGATCATCTTTAGTTTTTCAGGTCCACAGGACATTTTAGAACTTACTTCTATATTACATAAAATCATTTACTTTTGAAGTCCATAACAGGCAAACATGGCAATCAATGTTCACCCAAAAATCCAATCAGAAGCCATGGGACATACAGCTAGCTAACTTGTTTGTAATGTTAACTGAAGGATAATTATTGGCCAAAGCAGAGTTGTTGTGTTAATCTTCCAATAGTACCTGGGATTACTTTCATTCAACTAAAAAGGACAGTTTAACATCACAGCCAAAAGCAGCAACAGTCCCATATTTGCTAAAATTCCCTGGCCTATGACACAGTTTCACTGAGCAATATTTATCTCTAATTATGCCAAGTTTATTGAAGTTCCAAGTCCATTTTCTCTAGTTATGGGATCAACAGATCCAGAGACTGAATAACATCTTGTTACCTAGCTTCTAGAATGCCCTCTTTTGAGTTAGGCAGTTTATTAGGTAAAGTATGCTGCAGTGACATAACCTCAAAGTTGCAACATCTCTTTATACTTGCACTTTACTGACGCAGTGTGCAAGTCATACTATAAATAGTTATCAAGTTAATATGGTGGGTAAGCTGCTATATTAAATATCACCAACACGAGCAGATTCAAAACTTCTGAAATGTATCAAAGATCATTCAAACAATTGACCATTTTCATAAAATATCAGAAGATCCAAATCTGCAAAACGTGTTCCTATAGGAGTTTGCACATCACTGGGATAAGGTGGTAGATTGGGTTCGCCGAGTAATAAAACAGGCAACATTTTAAGTAATGACTTCTTGCTCTCCCACCTCTCCTTCCCTCTTCTTTCAGTCTCCTCCTCCTCCCAAAAATTTGCTTGTAATCCTCTGGAGTTGCAAATCCTGAGATGACATTCTTGTTTCTATTCTTTACTTGAGACTCCTGTTACTAGCTCCATCATATGGCAGTAGGGGGTGGAGAAGAGGGGGTTTGGGTGGTGAGTGGGTGAAGAAACATCAGTCTAATCCTAGTCTCATCGCAAGATCTGCCATACATTTTTCACCTTAAACTCAAGCATCATTTGGGAACAGGAACTCTGGCTGAACTAATCTGTTCTCACTGCAATGATACAAAGAGCATGCCACATGGAGTGATATCAGGTGATTCTTTCTCATCTGAGGAGCACAACTGGAACCGTCCTTAAGTGGTTCAGATCCACATTAGGTTATCAATTCCACCAACAAAAGCAACTGGGTGGAGGAGAAGTTAGAAGAAATTCTTTAATTAAATACCTTGAATTAAATCCCTTCCAAATATAAATATGTCACATAATGAAAATCCAAAATAGTTCCTTTTTTCCTTCACACAGCACAATAAAATGATTAAGAATGATTTAACTTATATATAGTTATTTTTACTTATTTTTCTAAAGCACAGCTATTTTGGGTTGCTGCTCTCTGAAGTTAAACCTTATTTGAAACTTCTCCTGTATTATTTTATCCATTGACCTCTTTGCAATTGAGGTCAATCTATTATCTAGGTTGTTCCCATGGAAAAGCCAGTAATGAAGCTGAAAGAATCAAATACAGAACTGCAGAGCAGCAAATACCTTCAGTGTCTCCTTCAGCCACTTCAACTCTACTGTGTTACTGGATTACAGTCCCCAGGAAACATCAGATTCCACGTTGGATATTACCATGAAAACTTGTCCCAAAAGTGCTCATTCTCCAGGTCTGCTATGCTGACAATGGAGTCCTTGAAATCTGGAGACAGGTTCTGAATAAATGATGCAAAAGCAAGGGCGCATCATATATAAAAAAAGAACACACATTCAGAGAAAGCAGTGTTTCCTGTTTGAATCACACCAAGTGTCCTACC
>JARFYF010000084.1:85592712-85606536 GCA_030265395.1 Rhina ancylostomus | reverse complement strand
TGGGCAGGCATGGTAGTGTAGCGGTTAGCATAACGCTTTACAGCACCAGCAACCTGGGTTCAATTTCTGCTACTGTCTGTAAGGAGTTTGTACATTCTCCCCATGTCTGTGTGGGTTTCCTCCGTGTGCTCTAGTTTCCTCCCATGTTCCAAGGACGTACAGGTTAGGAAGTTGTGGGCATGCTATGTTGGCACTGGAAGCGTGTCGACACTTGTGGGCTGCCCCAGAACACTCTATGCAAAAGATGCATTTCACTGCGTGTTTCGATGTGCATGTAACTAATAAAGATATTTTATCTTGTTGCTTTTATTGGCCTACATCATTGTTCAGACAATATCAGCAACCTCTCCCCATCTGAGTGTGAAGTCTCAGTGGTGTGATGGCATGGTAGTGTAGCAGTTAGCGTAATGCTATTACAGCGTCAGTGACCCGGGTTCAATTCCCGCCACTGTCTGTAAGGAATTTGTACATTCTCCCTGTGTGTCTGTGTGGGTTTCCTCTGGGTGCTCTGGTTTCCTCCCACATTCCAAAGATGTACATGTTAGGAGCTGTGGGCATGCCATGTTGGCGCCTGAAGAATGGGGACACTTGCGGGCTGCCCCCAGCACATTCTCAGTAATGCAGAAAGATGCATTTCCCTGTGTGTTTCAATATACATGTGACTCATAGATAGATAGATATTTATTTATCTATGATGCAGGCCAATGAAAGCAACGAAATGGAAGTGACACCAAGAAAAACACCATCCAGAAACCTGCAGGGTAGTAATAAGCCTCTAGCACCCTAGCTCTGACATTCTGGAAGCAGTACTGCACCCGATGTATCCTGGGAGACCAAGAATACCAGCTCGGCCCAGACACAAGACAGACTGATCTTCCCTCAGCAGCACTGCCAGCTTCACCATAGGGGAGATCAGTGCTAGTACCTCAGACAGAAAAGAGTGCAATGGTTTGTGAAAGGTGTGGGCACAAGACAATTGACTGTGGCAATGTGACTTTGAACTTCAAAACTACAAACTATGGATGTGAAAATCACATCAATCAATGTTGTGCAGTGTGAAAAGCACTGCACAGTGTGTTGCCAACTTGGAATACCTGGCCAAGGTCAAGGATGACATGATGTTTTTGCAAGGGTGCGACCTACTGCAGCTCTACAACTGTCGGATGTAGTCATTGTGATGGTCCTCTGAGTTGTCAATATGTTGGGGGCAACAATTGCCATGCTTCTTGCCTGGATGTTATTGCTGTGGGGAGGCAACCTCACAATCACCAGAGTCAAAGAGGTGGTTGGACGGTGTCTCCTCGTGGCAGATGTGATGTACAGAAATACACCGCTTTGGCTAATCAAAATGTATGCCCTGCAGAATGAATGACTGGCTGTCCTGCAGCAGCTCTCACTGCTGCTGTCAATGTTCTAGCCAGTAACTTCAGCTGCATCATTGATGTGGCAGGACGATCTAGCAATGCCGATAACAGACTGGACAGTACCACTAGACTCCTAGAAATGGTAAAAGATGCAGAGCTGTGTAATGTTTTCAGCAACACTGCAAGTGCAGCACAGCAGCAGTTCTCTTGGTCAAGACTAGATGGCTCAGCCCACTCCTAGATAGACTTGCTCTCCACGTCCGAGACGTACAGTCAGATACACTGTAATCATACTGGTGTTTCTGACCACTGCCTCTGTCAATCTGACTGTCACCTACAGGAAACTAGAAGGCAGGCAGGGCACATGGAAGACAAACATCAAGCTGCTGATCTCAGAAAATATCAAGGAACTGAAGAAGGATTATGTAGATCGGAGAACCGCGAAACTTGACTTTGAATCCCCAGTGAACTGGTGGGAAGCAATTGAGAAGAGATTCTTCATCCTCAAAGGTTTTATAAAGCAAGACAGAGTCAGTGGGTATTGGGTCAATTCCAGAGAAGCTTGCAGAAGCTGCTCTTTCTGGAGTCAGGAGGGTTGAAAGTGAAGGAGGAACCCCAAAGGTGAATAGCAGCAAGTTTCATTTGCCTTGGAATCTTCCAACATCATCATCTGATCCAAAGTTCATTCCATAGAGCAGGATGAGACACCACTGTTACTTTCTAATGGTTCATGGGGTGTTCCATTATCCACAACCTTAAGAAAAAGAAGGGCTTACCAACATTCTCAGAGCTGGTCATGTTGAGGAGCTGCAAATCCTTCTATGCTGGTCTGAACAATGGAAAGGCCACACACAACTGATGCCTTCTGGAACCTTCTGTCCTCTATCACTGATGTCTTAGACAACAGCATTCAGAAGAGTCTGGACCAGCCACGAATGCTGGAGGAGCTGACAAGCTCCATCCATTCTCTTGAGATGAATGAACCTCCTGGAAATGACAGCTTACAGGGTGAGTTGTACTCTGTGAGACAGCATGGAAACATTGTACACTTCCAGCAGGACCCAGACCTGCTGGAAGTGTACAACACTGCACTTTTAGCTGGCAGCATGTCAGAAACTATGAGTAAGGGCATCCTCATCCTTACCTGCAAGCAGAGAGGAAAGAGGGAGAACATCTGGAAATATCAATCTGTAACCCTTGAATGTGAGTTACCAGGTCATGTCCATGGTCGTCACCAATTGGGATAGGTGATTCACCCAGACCAGACCTATGCTGTAGATGGCAGGAAAATATGACAATGTTGCATTACTTTATGCTGCTACCAGCTACAAGCAGGATGTGGGGTTGGTCAGCTTGGAACAGGACAAGCCCTTTGACGGAATATTGCACACGTATGTGATGGATGTACTCTCCAAAATGGGCTTTGCGGGGGAAAATCAGGAATTGGATATAACTGCTGCACACGGACATCAGTGCAGTCCAAATCAGTGGGTGGGAAACAAAGCTTCCTGTCAAATTTGGAGTCCAGCAAGGTTGTCCTCTCTCTTCTGTTTTGTTTATGTGTTGCATAGTATCTTTTGCCGAATTCATCAGGAAGGATCCAGGCAGTGATAATGTCAGGCAGTGGGGGCACTCAGATCAAAGCCTTCCTGTGCATTGGATAATGTCGCCATCTTCTGCTTGTACCCATGGTGGTCCACAGATTAGTCAGCATTTATGACTAGTTTGAGCTGGACTCAGGGGAGCCAGAGTTCACTACAGGAAGAGTGAGGCTGTGGTCTTCAGCAACTAGCCTGACTGATCCTCTGTTTCCTTCACCATCAAATCTGATTGCCTGGGAGTGTTGAGTATCTGGTTTGGAGGAGCCAGGGCACGCAGCAAAAATTTACTGGAATGGATGCCAAGGTAAAACAAAAATTGGGACTGTGGGAGCAGTGCTTCCTTGATGGCTGGCTAGAACCTGGTCGTCAAGTGCAATGTGCTGCTGTGTGTGGCATGTGCCCTTGCTCCTGTGCTGCAACAGTCACCCAAACCATATTCTATTTCCTTGGAGCATATCTAATGGGTCACGATGCAAGGGGTCTCCTGAGAACAGGGGAGAAAATCCATTCTAAGGAACGGTATAAACCTATATTTGCGAAGCTACTGAGAATCAGAGATGGTCAGCATACATTTCTTAAAGTAGGCTTGTCTCTGACTAACTTAATGGAATACTTTGGAAAAGTTAATGAGGACTTTTGTTGAGGACGGTATATTTGATATAGCTTGTATGGATTTTCACAACACTTTTGACAGGGTCCCACATGGAAGGTTGGTCAGAAAGATAAAAGCCAATGGAGCTAAAGGAGGGTGGCAAATTTGGTTCCAAAAGAAATAAAGCAAAGGATAATAGTTGATGGATAGTTTTGTGACTTGGAATAAAGTGGGATTACATTGGACTTGATGCATGGTCCCTTGGTTTCGATAATATAAATGATATAGATCTAAATGTAGGAGTCAAGATCAAGAAGTTTGCTGAAGATACGGAAATTGGTTCTACAATTGACAGTGAGTGCAAAAGCTATAAACTGCAAGAAGGTATAGACCATTTATACCTTCTTGGGCAGAAAAATACCAAATGGAATATAATTCAGAAGTCTGAGGTAATGCATTTGGGGCGGTGCACTGAGGTAAAAGAATGTACAATAATTGTAAGGGCATCGAGTGGAGAAATGGAGGGACCTTGGATATCCATCCAGAGATCCGTAAAGGCAGCGTTATGTGTCATCAAGGCAGTTAGAAAGCAAAAGAAATCATGAGCCCAATACCAGACTTCTGAAACATGCACTCTATTTGGAATTCTGTCATGGGGTGAGGTTAGAGGTGAAGAAAAGAATAGATACAAGGATATTCTTAAAACTTCTGTCGGGTGGAGGGGGGAACAGCGACATTGCCACTAACTTCTGGAAATCGCTGACCATGACCAGTCAAAGTGAGGATGGAACATCCAGGATGACACTTTTTATTTAAGCACAGTAGATAATGATTTTAAACTTTTCAGTGTTTGGGTGTTTTCTCAGGTATGAAATATGACACAAAGTGGATATGATGACAGGTAGAACTTAAAAGGAAATGGATGGGAAGTTGTATGGGTGGGGCTTGATCGACAATACTGCATTAGGTGAGCAGAATGCCTTTAGAGGCAAACAGTTAATGTATAATATAAATACTTCGAAAAGCAACCGGAGCCACTATGACTCTAAATGCATCAACAAATTAATCAAGAGCTGAAATAAGGAAAAGTGATGTATATACCTTGAATGGACAAAGTCAAAGAGTAACCAGAGGGGAGGGAGCCTGAAGAACAGTCAAACTACAGGTGCACAAAGCCTTTTGATTTACCTTTTTGGATTCCCATTACAATCTTGCAGACAAAAGCAAAACACTGTAGCTGCTGGAAATCTGAACAGAGAAAAAGCAATGTTTGAAATACTCAACACATCATCCAACATGATGAAAGTTACCATTTCACGTCTATGATATTTCATCAGAACTGGAAAGAGCTAAAAATGGAAGCAGTTTTAAGGTGCAATGAAGAGTAAGAAGGGAGGAATGATCAAAAAGAGAAGATTTAAGCTGAAGGGAAGACAAAAGCCATTCAATAGCAAAACACATGCTGGTGCAAGACAAAAGGATAGTAATCTGAAAACTATCAAGCAAAAGCAAGATTTGGGTCTTCCAGAAGTATGGTCTACAAGATTACAGTATACCTTAATTACTATATATCCAAGTTGATGTCCAAGTGTCTGGTCATTGTTAAAGACTCTCTGATGACTCAGGGCTTGAACAGTATGTAAGGTGTATCAACCATAATGTTTGATTATTATTGTCTCTAACCAATGTTCCACCATTCTGTGCTACTGGTTAAGAGTCAGTTACCTATGTTGATTACTACTAATTGAGTAAATATATTGGGCATTGATTCATCTGATATATCTCATTCAACATTCATTGTTATTTCTTCACTTTTTGTGGAGTATGGTTTGTTATCGTCCTCCCATCTAAAGTTCAGAAATTATACAAAGCCATTTAAGATTAAAGAATGGCAATAGTTAATAACTAATCAAACTTGCAGAACAAACTCCCCGGTCTGTATGGATTGCATCTGTGCAAATTAATTGCGTGGAAGCTAGCAGAAGCAATGCTACACATCACAATCCATTTAAAAAAGGGAAATGTCCAAGAAGAGTCATTGACAGCTCATAATCCTATGTTTAATAAGTAGGTAGACTTTTGGTCCATGCCTGTAGTCCAAAATTGGTGATAGAAAATCTAATGGAAACTAAAGGTGTTGGTCTGGATTTCAAAAAGTAAGGCTGTGCATGATTAACCTTGTTGAAGGAACAAGAATAAACAAAAGTTAATATAGACATTATGTAGATTTTCTGAAGGATTTTATCAGTCATCTTGTGACATGAATCGACATATGTTGACCCAGGGAATTGGATGGGAAGTTGGCAACAAAACAGAAAAGTTAGAGATGGAGTTAGGGTTAAGGGTAGCTGCTGAGACTAGCAAGAGGTAGGAAGCAGTGTCACACAGAAACTGGTGCTGGGACCAATGTATTTCGCAAATTGTATAAATAATTTGAAATGGGAAGTGCAATTTCTAAATTTTCAAATAATCCCAATCTGGTGGGGTGTGTGGAATGAAGTTGTTAGAAAAGAAAGTTGTCACAAAGTACACAAATGTATTTACATATTCCATTTTTTTTTTCAGGTTGTGTGCTTTAAAGTCAATTAAGTACTTTAGAATTTTAGTTATTGTTATAACCAAGGATGCAGTAGACAAGTGGCAAATTCCTTTAAAATAAAAGCACAATGATGTAATGAAAATATCGTCTGCTTTAAATATCGATTGAGGGAAAAATATTAGCCAGAACACTGGAGATAACTTCCCTGTTCTTCTTTGAAATAATGCCATTTGAATTATAAATAATACAACATTTATATGTGTATATATACAAGACCTTGGTTTATGGACTCATCCAAAAGGTCGCACCCTGGATCTTAAGTAATGCACTGAAGTGTCAACCAAGATGTTTGTGTCAAACTTCAAAAATGGGACTTGACCGCACAACTTCTGACTCAGAGGTGAGGAAGCTACTGGCTGACCCTAAGCTTACATAACTAAACAAAATTTAGGTATTTAATTGGCAAATTTACTTCTAATGTGGATAAATATGAGGTGGTGTATTTTGATAGGAGGAATTGTGAAGACAGATATAACAATTGAGAAGAATCATAGATTTTTATAGCACCAAAGGAGGCCATTTGGTGTGTTGTGCTTGTACTAGCCAAAATGGAGATATTTAGGCTACTTCCAGTTCCCAGCTTTCTGCCTGGGACAACAGACTAAAAATGGCAGAGGAAGAAAAGGATCTGGGTGTGCAGATATACAGATCACTGAAATAGCAACTCAGTTGTTTACACCAGTGCAACGTTCTAGGTAGATTTTATAGTCAGCTATTAGCCTTTAATCTTGTTAGTAGCATGGTCATTGATTATGCTTGGAGCATCTCTAAAAGATCGGTTGCTCATGACTCTTTGATGCTTTTTGCCTATCAATTTCAAAGCCATTTCTGTCTTTTACTCTGTTTCTTTGTCCTTCTAGAAGTGAATTATTGTGCTGTTCCAGTTATATGTTGTTACTATGGAGATTTATTTGTTTGAATTGAATAGTCTTTCATCCTAGTAATAAAAAAAACCACTGATTACATGTAAGGAATCTTTTTTTTAGGGCAGGTCATTTTACTTAAGCTTTCCTTTATAATTTTACTTCTGCTTGGTATTGTGATCCTAAATTATTTCACTATTAGTGACAAGTAACATTTGCACTGCAAAAATGCTAGGCAGTGACCATTTCCAACAAGGAAGTGTCTGAGCAGCTGATATTGACATTGTCGAGTCCTCCACCATAAACATCTGGGGGTGAGGGGCTGTAATCATCGATCAGAAGCTCAGTTGGCCCAGCCACAAAACTTCTGTGGCTACGAGAACAGGTCAGAAACTGGGTACTCTGCAGCAAGTGACTTATCTCCTGACATCCTAAAGCCTTTTCGTTATCCACATATATATCAGTAGTGCAATGAAATACTCTGCACTTGCCTTGGTAAGTGCATCTCCAATCACTGATGGTATTGGTATATCTTTGTCACATGTACCAAGATCCAGTGAAAAGCTTTTGTTTTGCATGCTATCCAGACAGATCATGCCATACATAATTATATCAAGATAATAAAAAGAAAATAATGCAGAATATAGTGTTACAGTTACAGAAAAATGCTCAGCTTAGAGGGATATGGGCCGAATGCAGAAAATTGGGACAAGCTGGGTGGCCACCATAGTCAGCATGGACTGGTTGGGCCGAAGGGCCAGTATCCATTGCTCTATGACTCTGATTCCATGACTCTTGAGCTCAGCGCCACCCAGGACAAAATATCCCATCCAACACACTAAATATTCATTCCCTCCACCATCAGTGCACAGAGTTTGCATTGTAGACCATCTACAAAATATCTTGTGGCTACTTTGTCAGCACTTCCCAAATCTGTGACCTCTACCACTAAGGAGGAAAAGAACATCAGGTGTACAGGAATATCACCAACTGTATATTCCTTCGTAAGTGGCACACAACCTGACTTGTCATTATAGCACCATTGTCTTATTGCTACTAGATCTAAATTCTGGAACTCCCTTTGCATCAAGCACTATGGGACAAGCTTCACCAGAAGGACTGCAGTGGATTATGAAGATAGCTCACTGCCATATACTCGGGCAGTTAGGGATGGGCAATAAAAGCTGGCTTTGCCAGTGGTGCATGTGCTCTGAAGAAAGTTGTACATAGATATCTAGCAGTCCATAGTGTGAATTCCAGTTTCTCTGAGGTTCTTGCTATCTGGCAGCAGTTCTAGAATATCTCTGGTGGCCAACGACAGTAAAGCTGATCACTTTTTCTGTAACCATAACACAATATTCTGCATTCTGTTTTCTTTTTACTACCTTGATGTAATTACGTCTGGATGGCACACAAAAGCTTTTCACTTTATCTCTGTACACGTGACAAGAGTAAACCAATCAGAGTTCTCACAGCAGACTCAAATTAACATTTTAAATATTTGAAGGAGTGAAACAGAATGAAGTATACATTTGAAGTTAAAGTAAAGGAAATACAACTGGACAAAATAATCTTTGAAAGCATTTTGCATCCCATCAAAATCTCTCATCAGAATTTTGGTCCAACGTTATGCTGTCAGCAAGGTGCCTCACATCAGTTTAAGAAAACAGGAATGTTTAGCCTTCCTTTTCTTGTCAGCCTTCTCTAACCCTATAGCCCTCCGAGGCATCTATTTTTAATTGAATTGTTAATTTAAAATGTGTATATTTTAAGTGTTATATTTAGTTTTGTTTTTATTTATAATATTTGATGACTTTCAATATAATTTTAAATAGTACTTCATTGTTTAAAGGTCAAATAATCTTCTTGACAAGTCATAGGCATGGAGATGGGGCTTAACTGGCTCTTTGCATTTCACAGAGGATTTGCATTTGGATAGTCTTGTTGTACAGAGCTGCACCAGTCAGCTGTGAGGTGGGTTTCATGAGAAATTCACTTGGGATACAGGATCGACTAAGAGCAGATGTGGCTGAGTGTGAAAGCTGAACATTGAGAACCTGAGCTCAAATTCTGAGCCACTTCCCTTACTCTTTTGCCTCTGCACCTCCCTTTTCTTCCTTAAAACATTTCTTAAAATCTATTTCTTCAGTGAGTCCCTTGTCCTTGTATCTATTCATGTTTTGAAAGTGTGCCCATGAAGTGCCTTGGATCATTTAATTATATTAACAAATATAAATAAGTGCAAGTTATTTTTCGTGAGGCTATCCAATTCAGGACCCAGCACAGTATCTAATATTTGAGCAGGTTATTCACCTGACCGATGGTAATCCTGATTGCCTTGAAGGCGGATGAGTTCAAGTTCATAGAAGGTAATTGATCTCCATGTAGATGGACTGTATGTTGGCAGTGTAAATAAAACAATTACAGTAAATGATTAATGGAGACATGACATTTCTTTGCAAAACAAATCCAGGACTTTTTTTGAAGTGAAGTGACTCTTATCTTTGATTATACATTCTTACTGCCTTCTAGTTTTCTCTGCATATTTGGTTTCATTGTTTTGCTTTAGTTATTTTTCTGTATATTTTGTTCATCCCATGTTTTCAGTCTTGCTGTTGATTTCCTTGTACCTCATAGTGAGACATTGTACCTAGGATACTGATGGCTGCACGCTTTTGTAATTTGAGGCCAGTGATTTGTAATCAATTCACCAGTCGGAAAGCAGGATTGAAATGACTGTGCTGACTTTCAGCCAAAGCCAAACGAGAGGAGAGCGCAATGGAAGTAGGAAGATAGATTGGAAATCTACAAATCGGACTTGACAAACTGGATAGCTGAGGGGTAGATACTGCAGTGTGTACCTCTTAAATTTACTTCACGTCCATTCCAGGAGAAAATCTCTGTGCAAATCAGAATTAAGAGTTTGATGCAAAGATGATTTTTTGCATAGCAGTCACTTTTCCTTCTCTTGCTCTTTTTCATCTTTCTGCTTTGCCTTTCCTTCTACAGGCCTTTTCGACCCTCAGTGCCTTCAGCGTGTTTCATTTCAGTAAGATTTGGGGTCCATTGTTAAAATGACTGTTTGTCATTTATGAATCCAGATCATGTCATTTGGTTATTGATCATGGGAGGCATTAGAGGCAACCAAGAATCTGTTTCTTACAAAACATCAAATACTGGTAATATTTGGAAGTGTATGAACCCAAATTGATTTTTGTTTTAACTTTTCCAAGATTGGGAATGGTGGAGTGACATTTGCACTGGTGTTTATAGATTGTAGGTTTGGAATAAATCTTCCAACTTATTGATTTTTATTGGTTTAGCTGTAGAACATAGTGTTGAGCCTCTTCATCAGTCATGATTTGGCAGCAGTTGGAGTTATTACTGTGATCTTCAGTGCCCTGAGGACAAGACAGAGGGAAAACACCAGCAAACTTTTGTTTCTAATCATTAACCAGAGATTTTCTCTGGAAAATGTAGGTGTATAGATGTCAGGCAAGAGCAGGATTTGGCTCAGCTGTTATATCTTATGTGCGCAAATATCTACTGTGGAGTTGTGGGCACTGCCCCCCTCCAGGATCAGCAACTTGAGATGTAAATGATGGGGCATTGGGGGAGGGGGAGAGGGCAAAATATTTTAAAAGAACATGAGTACAATATGTTTGTAGGTTGAATAAGTTGTATTAGGTGTAATTCCCGCTTCTGCATTTAATAAGAACAGCAAAAATTATAATAATTTTATGGTAAATGGTTGAACTCTCCTTTTTAAATGATGATTGCATTTGCGAAGTGTAATAAAAGCTGATTCTTTATTTCTGCTTCAGTGGATGTACGATCTTTGTTCCTGCCAGGAAGTTGTGAAGAAAAGATCACGCATCTTGGCAAGTCACTCAAGAACTTTACACGTCTTAAGTTACTTGATCTATCCCGTAATTCTTTGATTTCATTAGAGGTGAGTTTTTAATTGTCCATATGTAACATCTAATTTAAATGCATAATATTCAGTTTAGTCAGTCAATCCGCAGCATTACTGTCCTTGCGTCTTGCATTAGTAGCCTTCCATAATATTCATAATTGCTCTAATTAAAAAGATATCCTGTACTCATTATTTGTTAAGATGTATAGTTTGTTTCATGAACTCTTTGTGCAGTTTAATGGGTTGCTAACAAATGACTTGAAAAACTTTGTATCAAAATAAACTGCAGCTTTGCATTCTTAATTTAAAGTTGTCTCTCAGTGTAGTACCAACGTACAAAAATTTCTAGGGGAGAAGAGCATCAGCAACTTACTGATTTAATGTTTAATTATGCTTGTGTTATTGCTGCAAACTACTGTCTGCTTTTAGATTTAACAATGGTGGCACTAAACCTCACCATTATTTCTATCACAATTTGTACCTCTTTGGTCTAATATTTTTGTTACCACAATCAGGTATTTTCTTTGAATCTATGTAAGCAATACAACTGACTCAAATTAAGGAAGTTAACTACTTTGTTTCTTTAAAATATGGATCTGGAACCTACGATCCAAATTGAACAACTCACATCCCTTAACTTGGATTCAGCCTAGTTCCAGTCAACAAGAATTTCAGACCTGGAGAAATATGGAATTGTATATTTTTTTAAAACAAAATCTCAGAGAAATCAGTGCACTAGCCAATAAAATCATTTTATGTTAGGTCTCAGACTTACTTCCTCTGTCGCAAAATGGTGCAGTTGCTGGAAAAAATAGAATGCTGAAAAATATTCAGCAAATTATACATTGTCAGTGAAGGGACAACAGTTAATCTTTCAGGTTGATGACTGATCATCAAAACTGGGGAAGGTTGGATATAAATAAGTTTTAAGATGTGGAGGAGAGAACAAATGGCCATTGATAATATCTTGTGTTCACTGCTGTACATTGGGGAGACAAAACACAAGTTGTGTAACTGTTTTGCAGAGATCTCCATTCAGTCTGCAAGTGTGACCCCCAAGTTTCTGGATGTCTGTAATGTTATTCCTCCCTCCTGCTTTTGTTCTGACCTGTTTGTCCTCCATTTCCTTTGTTGTTCCAATGTAGCGCAGCATAATTCCGAAGAGTAGCATACCTTCAAACTAGGCATATTGCAGCCTTCAGGACTTGACGTTAAATTCAACAATTTCAGATAATTAACAATCCTGCATCTGGAATTTATAGTATTCAGTATCCAAAAATTTTTTTGGTAATTTCTATTTATGATTCTGCTTTCACTTATATCTTTTGAAGGGGAATTTTTGTTTCTTTACTTGTTCCATTATTTCCCTCTTTACCTTGACCCATTATCCCTACTTTACCATTTAATCACCTTTATCTTCTAGGCTATCATAAACCTTCCTTCATGTTTTCTTCACCCCTCCCCATTTCCTCTTCATTTTAAAGCCTGTGTATTTCTAAATTTTCCAAGTTCTAATGAATGCTAATCAACTTGAAACATTTTTTCTCTTAACTCTCTATCACCATTTCAGATGCTACCTGATCTGCTAAGTATTTCCAGTGTGTTTTTTCTATCTCTTAGGCCTTCATTTCTGTCATAGTACAACTGTTGGTCATTTCATGAATCTTGGGCAATGAGTGTTCCCTAAAAATCAAATTGCTCAGCAGTGTTCCTATATCCTTTGTGTGCTTTAATATCCAGGAATCAATTGATCTTTGCCTTGTATATAATCAGTGACTGAATCTTCATTGCCTTTTGGGTGGAGAATTCTGAAGATTCAGTATTCTCTGGGTGAAGAAATTTCTTCTTATCTCGTTTCTCAATGGTTGACCACATATCTCGGAATTGTAATTCCTTATTCTGTACATCTCAGCTGAGGTGCAAATCATTCCTGTATTTACCCTGTCCTGCCTCTCAGTTCTTCTAAACACTGGAGAGTACAGGCCCAGTCTACTTAATGTCTACTCATAGGACAAATCCTTGATCCCGGGTATCAATCTGGTAAATCTTGGTTGCTATCCCTCTGTTGCAAGTTTCATCCTTCCTTGGGTAAGGAGACCAAACATGTACACAAATTCCAGGTATGGTCTCAGCAGGGGCCTATATGATTCCAGTAAGATGTCTTTGTTCTTGCACTTAAATCTTTTTGTGCTGACGATACCAGGCTGTGTGACTGCCTAATTGTTTGCTGCTCCTGCATACTAAATTTCAGTAATTCATGAGGGAGGGCATCCAGGTCCCTCTGAATACTTTTCTGTCTCTTTCCATTTCAAAAACTACTCTGCTTTTTTTTTTAATAAGGTGGTTGATTATTTCCACATTTTATTTCCACATTTTATTCCCTAGGTCAGGTCCTTGCCCATTCTCTTAGCCTGTCCTCTCCTTATCCTCTTTACAAACCATAATGCCACCCAGTTTTGTTTCATCAATAAACCAGGATACATAATATTTGGTCCCCTCATCCAAATCATTAAAGTAGATTATGAAAAGCTGAGGCCACATTACCAATTCCAAGGCACTACTACAGCCCTAAGCGGAAAATAACTTATTTAGTCCTAATCTCTGTTTTCTGTCTGTTAACCAATACCCAGTCCATGTTTGTATATTTTTCCCCAATCTCATTTGTTCTATTTCTACTTGATAACTTTAAAATCTTCTTGTGTGGTTAAAGGCCTTCTAAAGCAAATACATCATATGCATAATGCACCCCCTTATCAATGCTGCTAATTACAACCTCAAAAAGTTAACAGATTTTTCAGTGATAATTTGTTTTATGAATCCATATTGACACTGCCCTATCCTATTATTATTTTCTAAGTCCCCTACAACAACTTTCTTAATGATAAATTC
>JARFYF010000084.1:85535139-85549736 GCA_030265395.1 Rhina ancylostomus | reverse complement strand
GTCTTCATAGAACTATATAGTACTATAATGACTCCTTCTGGTGTTGTTTCCACTGGAGCATTCTTTCCTGGGAATGTATCCTGTGTGCCAAGTGAGGTACTACTTTGCTGTTTAGCCTCCCCATAGAACACCAAAGAGTTTGCAGAGAATGCTTGCATGCATGCAGGTATACACCTTGAAGATTTATCACTGTCAGGTTAATGACATGTGTGGAACTGATGCATTTAGCCATGTCTTTCTCTAGGGCACAAGGGATGCCTTGGATACTGAGCTTGAAGGAATCAACATGCTGATATACATTACAATCTGAGAGTCATTGATGCAAGTAATCAAGGAGTTGGCCAGACAAGATGATAGGTGCAGCACTTGAACTGTGTGATTCAGAGAGGATGAAAAGGGGCAGTGTGAGGTTGAGCCTGTTCTTAGACCATACCACCAAGTGACAGATGAACTGGGCACTCAAGGTGGCCTGATTTTCAGAGGCAAAAGGATAATTGATCTCAAACTAGGAAAGTACATGATCAAACACATTAACTCTTTGCATTTTGGAGTGAATTGATGCTTGACATAGTGAGTGAGAGAAGTTCTCTGTTGTCTTGAGGACATCAGGGGCCATACAGAGAAATAGGAGATCTTTAGAAAGGAACCAACCAACTGAACAGTTCACTGTCATCAAGTTCTGTATAGTCCCTGGGCCAGTGTTGGGTTAGGATTGTGTCATCTAGAAAGGAAATAACAGTGGTGTACCTTTAATCTTTTTGAATGCAAAACCATCAATGCTGTGAAGATGGCCAGGGAATGCTGTCATCTTGGACTAATCCCAATTTGAGCATGCTAATCTTCCTCAAAACCCCATCCCAAGGCATGACAAGCAGTGTTTGTGCAAATACTTGTTTAGATGTATTAGGACTCTTTCCAACAATGTAAAGACTTCTGGAGTAAGAGGTGCAAAAAAACGTAGAAGGAAAACAGGAGGCAGCTAAAAGGTGACATACTATTTGAACGGCGATACCAAAGACTTTACACCCATCAGAAATGGATACTCCCACCAGACATAGCAAAGGGCATTGTGATGTGACATGCATTCCTTCTCAGAAGAAGAGGCTCCCTCTCAGGCAATCCATCAAAAAGGCCTGATTAATGGAAGAAGATGTGGGAATACCAGCAGATGCACTATTAACCCTACTAAATGAGAAAAGTACAATGTGGCAACAGGTGCTAGGAGAATTGCAATCAGTTTAAACCAGATCTGGAAGGATAGTCCATCAACCGAAGTATCATGAGGATTTTGTGCCAAAGCATAGAGACTAGACAGTTATTTTGCATGCTTTTTGTTTCTTTTTCCTTAGACATTCATTGCTTGTGTACTATTGCTTGTGTATTCCTTTAAGAATTGTACTATGCAACTAACTGCTCCCTTTGTTAATATATTGTTTCATTGGAAATGTTGAATGGGCTGGAGCCATTTGCCTGAGATTTGGCCTACAGAAACAGAAATATGCTCTCCATTTCAGAGTCTTTTTGTTTCATTTTTAGTTTTAATTTACCAGCTGTTCTCCAATATCTTAGATAGAAATACTGATATTCAATTCACTCCGTATGGTGAGAAATGGCTGAGAACACTGGATACAGCAAAAGCTAGGGGACCAAACAACATCCCAATGGTAGTACTGAAGACCTGTGCACCAGTGCTTCACAATCAGTTGGTAATCTAGCCAAGATGTTCCAATACAGTTGCCCAACTGGCAGCCAAAAAGGTGGAAAATTGCCTAGATACTTGCTGATCACAAAAAGCAGGACAGGTTCAATCTGACTCTTAATTACAGTCAATGTACTTCCAATAATTAGGTAAATGATCAAAGCTGCTGTCATTAGTGCTTTCACACAGCATTTATTCACCAATGCCCAATTTGGGTTTCATGTGGACCACTCTGCTCCAGACTTCATTTGTGGCTTTTGTCCAAACATGTTCCAAAGGAAATAACTAGTGGAGTACAGCAGGGATTGGTTCCTGGCACCTGAATTTTTTTTTACTACTTACATTAATGACCTGAAGAAGGAAAATGATACGTAAAATTTCCAAGTTTGCCAATGATACAAAGATAAGTGGAAGGGCATGTTGTGATGAGGACATTGTGATTCTTCAATGGGATATAGATAAATTGAGTAACTGGAGGAAAACCTGGCAAATGGAGTTTGTACAGGGTGTTGGTGTGGCCACAGCTGGAATACTTTGCATAGTTTTGGTCCCCTTACTGTAAAAAAAAGTTATAGTATCGTAGGAGGCAGTGTGAAGGAGATTCACCAGGTTAATTCCTGAGGCTTGAGAGGTTTGTCCTGTTCAGTGAGATTGGGTCTGTATTCCTTGGAGTTCAAAAGAATGAGGGATGACCTTACTTAAACATATAAGATCATAAGGGACTTGACAAGGTAAATGTTGAGATGTTTTCACCAGTGGGAGAGTCACAAACAAGGAAATGTAGTTACAAAACAAGGGGCTGTCATTTAAAACTGAAGTGTTGAGAAATTTCTTCTTCTGCAGGGTAGTGAACATCTGGAATTCTCTGTCTCTGAGGGTGCTGAAGACCAGATCATTAGATGTATTTAAGGTGGCGATCGAAAGATCAAGGAATTGGTACAAAAGAGCAGTTGGTGCCAACATAGATCAGCTGTGATCATATTGAATAATGGGGCAGTTTTGAGGGACCTGGTGGCTACTTCTGTTCCTGTTTACTTGTGTTAGAAGAACTGAATTCCAGTGGTGGGGGGAGCAAGATTGTCCTTGACATCAAGGCAGCATTTCATCCAGTTTGGCATCGATGCACTCTGGTAAAATTGAAGTGAATGGGCAATGAGGGGAAGGACCCCTGAGAGGTTGAAGTCATACCAGAAGATGGATATAGTTGTCAGAGGTCATTCATTCCAGCCCCAGGACAATGCTGTAAGAGTTCTTCCAAACGGTGTTGTAGACTCAACCATCTTTAGATGCTTCATTAGTGTGCTTCCTTCCATCATAAATTCAGATATGGGGATGTACATGGATATTTGTACAATGTGCAATGCCATTTGCAACTCCTCAATAAAACTCCTCAATAAAAGAAGCGGTCCATACCTGTATGGAACAAGACTTCGACAAAACTCAGGATGAGTTGACAGTTGGCAAGTAACAACTCATCACAGAAGTGCCAGTGCAGTGACCATCTTCATCAGGAGATGGTCTTGCCACCTACTCTTGACATTGACTGGCATTAGCATCAATAAATACTCCATCATTAATACCATTTAACAGAAGCTGGACCATGGCAACAAGTGCTGATCAGAGGCTGGATAACCTGCAGCAAGTGATCTGACATTCCAAGGCCTTTCCACCATCCACAAGTCAGGAGCATTATGGATTACTCTCTTCTTCCCTGGATGAGTGCAGCACCAATAGCTCTCAGTAAATCCAACATGATCCAGGACAAAACTGCCCACCTGATTGGTACTTCTTCAACCACCATAAACATTCATTCCCTCCATTACTAGTACACAGTGGGGTCATTGTGAATAATTCACATGTTGTGCGGAAGTTACTTGTCCAGGCTACATTGACAGCATTTTCCAAATCTATAACTTATGCTCTCATTAAGGATAAGGATGGTAGGTACATGGGAAAACCACATTCCTGATCTGGAAAATTTTGAAGGTCTTATTGCCAATAGTCCAAGTCCTGAAACTCTCAACACAACAGTACTGTGAGAGTGCCTTTCCCAGAAAGATCAGAGCAGTTCAAGAAGGCTGCTTACCATCATCTTTTCAAGGTCGCCTAGTGATGGACTATAAATGTCGGCCTTGCTGCTGAAGCCCAGATCCTGAAAACAAAATTTTAAAAATCTTAAGGATAAACAAAGCTAAGTATTTTGTTACCTGTTCAGGATAACTTGTTCCACAAATGAACATAAAAGATCACTTACTGAATGTGGGTTTTATCTTCCCCTTCCTTCTCTGGTGCGGTAAATGTCTTAATTGGTCTTCTCCCATTTTCCCACAAGCTGTGTTTCCTTGTACCAGCTGCTAGGTAAATAAGATGAGTTGTGAACACAAATTAAGTAGTGTGACTCAAAGAAAATCTGTAACTCAGCCAGGTTCTCTTATTTTGGTGCTGGATGCTGCATAGCATGTAATTAAATCTTGCATTAAAAGTGTAAATGTCACACATCATGGGGAAGTTACTTCCTTAAAGTAAATAGTTTGCAACGTCATACCAGTAAGGAAAGACAAGTCAAGTCATATTTCATTGCCCACAGGAACACTAGCATTGCAGATATTCTGGTCACACGTGATAACTTTAATGTAACCGTTGTAAACTTGAATATAAATATATTGCATGTTATGTTTTGTTCTACTGACAATATAAAACAGTGAAAGGAAAAGATGTTTATACTAGGATTGCTGAGCAAATTTTAAAAATAGTGATTAATTGCATAATTTTTTTAAAATCTGAAAATTTTGCTTAAATTGGAAAATGCCTTATATCCTTTGATGACATGATATAAAATTGTAGGCGTATTCATATCCCTCTGTTAGTTCGCAATGTCTCCGTGGAACATGATGCTGAATTATACTCTTCTGCCTGTACATGATCCATATCCCTCCATCCCTGCATATTCATGTGTCTAACAGCCTCGTAAATATCACTGTTGTATCTGCTTCTACTAGTTCTCCTGGCAGCCCATTCCAGGCACCCACCTCTCTCTGTAAAATAAAAATGTCCCTGCACATCTCCATTAAACTTCCCCACTCTCACCTTAAATGCATGTCCTCTCCTTATAGCTCATACCCTCTAATCCAAGCAGCATCCTGGTAAACTTCTACTACATCTTTTCCAAAGCCTGCATATCCTTCCTATAATGGGGCAACCAGAATTGCACACTTAAATCTCTGTGTAAATGCAAGTTATCGTCACTATTGTTGCTGCAGGGCAGTAGATGGCCCCGTTAGATTTGTCCTGTTTCTTATTGTTTGACGTACCTGGGTAATCTTCTGCATTTAGCTTTATTTCCACAGCTTGGTAATGGTCTTCACAATTCTTTCAGTACTGCAGCCTGAACCTATTTTCCAATCCCTATAGGCATTTTAAAATCTTGTGAAATTACATGAATTGGATAATAATAGTATCTGTACCAGTAGTGATTTTCATATGTGGTTAAGTTTATTAGACTGATATGCAATTTGGGGAGGCATTTAAGAAATTCAAGGTAAACATAGTCACACAAAAAAAAGATGGAAACACCAAATCTGGTGCCCCAGAATGGGAAGGTGCAAAGCGATTGTACATTAAGGCCAAAGAGCAAAAATTATATCAGACTAAAAATAGATGTAGAAAGTGCAGGGGTACTATTAAAATGAAAACGGGGGGGGGGGGGCAGGTGTGAGAATCACTGACAGATAAAATCAAAGAAAATCCAGAGAAAAAAATAATAACTAAGAGTATGTTCTGTAAGGAATCAAAAAGGTATGTATGGAGTAGGAAGATGTAGGTAAGGTACTTGATGAAAACCTTGTGCCTGTCTTCAAAAAAGGACAATGGTGATGTCCCAGTTATAGAATAGTGTATGAAGGGATGGGATACACACAGTTTAAAACAAAAGTGTGAAGGGATTTAGCATCTTTATAAATGGACTGATTTCCAGGCCTGGATGAAATCTATCCCATCCTTTTAAAAAAAAGTAATGGTGAACATTGCAGAGGCTCTGACGATCATTTCTCAATCCTGGTTAGAGAAGTGGTGCCAGATTAAAAAAAAGGAAGGATAAAGCAAGTAATCGGTGGGCAAATTATTGGAAATGTTTCTGATGAACTTCAATTAGAAAATTGCAGATTAATTAGGTACTGTCAAAATAGATTTGCTAAGAGAAGACCATGCCTGATTAGCAATTGAGGAGAGTTCTAAATTGTAATAAGGTATAGATGATTCTGTCAGTTGGACTGATAGATATCAAATGAAATTGAGTCAGACAAGAATGGGGTAATGTAGTTGGGGACATGAACATATGGAATGCAGAGAATATGAGAAAAAGGAAGCTATGCTGAAGGTGTATGGAATCTGCATGACACCATAAACAATTCTGGTCACTACATCACCAGAGAGATATTAGTTCACTTGAGAGGATGCAGAGGATATTTAAGAGGATTTTGTCAGGATTGGAACATTTTAGTCATCAGGAAAGATTGGATAGGCTAGCCCTATTTTCTTTGGATCAGAGGAGGCTGAGGAGAGATTGAATTAAGCAACATCTGTGGAGGGAAATGGACAGTCAACATTTCAGGCTGAAACCTTTCATCTGGACTGAAAGATAGAAGGGAGATAGCCAGAATAAAGAAGTGATGGGAAGGAGTTGAGCAAGAGCTGGCAACTGATAGGTGGATCCAGATGAGGAGGGGTGATAGGCAGGCAGAGGAGGGGAGAGTGGAAATAGTGACAGAGACTGGGAGGTGTTAAGTGGAGGCAAGAAAGGGCTGCAGATGATGGAATCTGATTGGAAAGGAAGTTGGAGAATGGAACCAAATAGGGAGGTGGGATGGAGCAGATGGGAACATTAGGGGGTGGGGGCCCAGTGGAAGAAGTGTTTGGGCAGATGGCATAGGGAAAAGATGCAAGGTGAAAAGGGGGCTTGGGTGGGTGTGGGGGCAGTGTAGGAAGAACTGGGTAGATCAAGAGGAGAGAGAAGAGGGACAGAGCAGGAGCAGGTTACCCGAAAATGGAGAATCCAACGTTAATGCCATCAGGTTATAGAACCCAGGTGTAATATGAAGTGCTGTTCCTCCAGTTTGTACTTAGCCTCACCTTGGCAGTGGAAGAGGCCAAGGACAGACATGATGGTATGCAAATAGGGAAGAGAATTAAAGTGGCTAGTAATTGGGAGCTCCAGATGACCATGGCGGATGGAGCACAGGTGCTCAGCAAAGTGGTTGATTAATCTGTGTTTGGTCTCACCGATGCAGAGGCCATATCGAGAGCACCGAATGCAATAAACAAGGTTGGGCAGATACAAGTGAATCTCTGCCTCACCTGGAAGGACTATTTAGGATGCTCGATGGTGGTAAGGGAGGAGCTATAGGGACAGGTGTTAGACCTCCTATGGTTACAGGGGAAAGTGCCTGGGGAGTGGGAGGGACAACTGGGGAGGGATGCACAAACCAGAGAGTCACAGGGAGAGTGGTTCTTGCAGAAAACAGAAAGGGATGGGAAGCGGAAATGCGGCTGGTGATGGGATCACGTAGTTGGCTGAAATATCGAAGAATGATGTGCTGGATATGTAGGCTGGTGGGGTAAAAGGTAAAGACAGAAGGAACTCTGTCCTGTTCTGTCTCCAGAGAGATAGGGTAAGAACAGCAGTGTGGGAAACAGGAGATGTAGGTGAGGCCTCCGTCAACCACTGTTGTTGGGGGGAAGATGGAATTGTGTATAAACTTGTGTGGTGCCTGGATAGAGTAAATATTAGGGACTTATTTCTCTTTGCAGAGGGGTCACAAAGTAGGGGGATATAGATTTAAAGTAATTGGGAGAAAGATCAGAGGTGAAGACAAGAATGTTCACCAGGATAATTGTAAAAGTCTGGAATTCACTGCCTGAAATAGTGGTAGAGGCAGAAACCTCCATTACATTTAAACAATACCTGGATGTGCTCTTAAAAAGTTATGAACTGCAGGACTATAGACCATGTGCTGGAAGAAGGGATTAGGCTGGGTAGCTCTTTTTGACCAGAAGGGACATGATGGGCAGAATGACTGTCATGTACCGTTAAACAAAAAATTCTATGAAGCAGAATCATACAGTAACACCTCTATTTGGTTGAAATAAAGGCTTCTCCTTTTCTAGCTATCTGTTCATTGGCTATCCACCTCATTCTCAAATAGATGTGGCAAGGTTATGATGGCCTGCTGTAATAAGACATCCTGGTTTTTTTTTGCTAAGAGCTTTTACTAATTACCAAGCCTTCCTAGGTTCATACTCGATTCTAAGCTGTGCTTGGACCTGATTCAGTGAAGGAAATCATAACTAAATCTGATGCTGTCCTCAATCGATGCACTTAATAGTGCATTTCCCATCAGAAGATTTTCTTTTCCTTTCTAGTCCAGGAATAATAAAATTCTTGAAAGTATTCCTAAAGCCACCCTGGAGATTGTGTAACTCAGTGCTGATTATAGATTGAACTTGAGGCATTCTCTTTGGCTCAGCTTTCTGCTCGTTTAACATCACAGAATAAGCAATTGTATCAAGTTTATATTTAATAATAATTGACAAAGGAGATATTCATTGCAGGAAATGGTATCAGCATTCTTTCCTGCTGTTATTAATCTAAGGTATTTTGTCAAAAAATACTTTATGGTTTTCTTGTTCAACTTGGTTTGTGCCACACCTATTTTTGTTAAATAGCTAAACTGCTCCAACTTGGCAGCACAATCAATTCCTCTTCATGTAATTTGTGGGCAATTATTATCTGATACAAAACTAAATCACACAAGCAGATCACTGTTGATAGTACATCATTATGGTCTGTCAGTTCTCCACATGAAACTTTAATTTTCTTACCATTGGACTTTACCCAATAATCAGAGAGAGTGTAAACACATGAGAAATATGAACCCATGTTCCTCTGTGCAGGTGAATTCAATTGAAATACAGGTGGTAAAAGTTACGGAAGTATAACTGTCCAAACTGTTCTGCAGATAAAGGTTTTTAAGAGTGAACTAATGTAGTTACTGCTTTTATACAGGTAAATGTGTCAGACAAGCAGTTGATCTGATTTTGGTGCCATTAGTTAAGGCGTATGCCTTGGCTAGGACTTTAAGCAGTGCTACACACACTCAGCATTGTCAGATGCTTTAGAGTGGGGCCCTGAGCTATCAATCCACAGACTCTGCACAAATAATACTCCTGAATCAAAGTTGACATTTTTTGCGGCACCAAGCTTGAAGCATTGTTTCTTCCAAAAACAGCCTCCAATGGTTTAAAAGCATTTTTGCTTCACTGCATACTTTTTGGTGTTCTGAATGTTATTGTGAGCTCTGAATGGATTAAACTGAACCTTATTCAGTATTGTTTTATATTGAATAAAAATAGTTAACTGTGGAACTCAGAGTCAAGGACCTTGATCTTTGCATAATCAAGTGAGAGTCTGCACACGGTTCCTTCTGATGCTGAACTGCAATAAATTCACTTATGGTTTTATTCATCATGACCTCTGCAATTAAAGATGTCTTATCACTGTTAATGATATAACCAAATTATTGATCAATATACACTTACTGTTCAGTAGCCATCAAAAAAATAGCATGCTTCACGTGCAGACATTGAAACATAACCATTGCTGGATTAAATGTTTAAATTATATCTGGGAAATTCTCTGCTTATAGATGAGCTGACTGCTGTTCCAATTATTGCATGGTATTTGCAATGTAATCCATTTTGAATTATAGCTTTCTGTTGAGAGTCTTCAACCACTCCTGTTGTACAGTCCTGCAAGCTCTTTGCACCCTTTAAGTTACTTTCTTTGATTAAGTTTTTATGTGGCTCACTATCAAATTTCAATGTGATTTCAGTGCTGTGAAGTCCCTTGGAATAATATTTTGTTGACGGTGCCATGAAGTTAGAAACTGATGTTATAGTTTCCCCTGAAATATATGTTATTCATTTGCACCAATCCACCTGGGAGGTAGCAAGTTCATAATTCTCATTGTACTCCAGGAATAAAAATGAAAGGCTTAAAAAAAATCAAAGGCTAGAAGTTTGATCATTAATATGTGAGAAAATATTTGACATTATGGTGTTTTAACTGGTTTTAAATTTGCTGGTATTCATTGTGGGGAAAAATGTTGACAAGGGTGTCAGAAGAATGCACTTTCTTATGAGTACTGCCATGTGATCTTTAATGTCCCCATAAAGCACTGAAGCAGACAGATTGGGTTGGCATACTCTGTGACTTCTCTGACAGTACGTGGTTTTAATGCATTACAGTGGTAATTGAGATAGTGTGCACGGATTCTTGATGAGAGATTAAAATTGTAACTTTCTAATTAATATCAGTCAACTGTACAAATGTCTAGAGTCCAGAATGTGTCCAATATGTAATTTGATTCACTAGTTTGATTACTGAACACAAAGAAGCAATGTTGGAAAGATATCTTAAAAGGTGCCTTAGATCATCTTTATTTTTATTGTATATAATTTCATTTTCAAGAATCTTGGCTGCTTCAGATGGCACTTTTGGAAATTCCTGTGTGTATGTATGGATTGTTAAAGGGAATCATTTACCCAGAAATATTTAAAAGTCACTCTTTTGTGGTTATATTGTTACAGTCTCAATCACTATATAGTTCCAGTTGTGAAATTAACATCCTTCAGTTGAATGCAGAGCATGGTGAGGTGGAGAGAGAGAGGTGTGGAGTGGAGGGCTAGAAGAAGAGGGAGAGATGCCAGGTGTAGAGAAGAAAGGAGGGGGTCAAGTGCCAGACAGCAAGAGAGAGGGGTCTAAGGGAGAGTTGGAGGAGGACAGAGGCCAAGCATGATTGACGGTGAAGAGATTCAGGCACTTATGCATGTGTCCTTGACTCTGTGGGATATGTAAATACCTCATAACCCGTCCAGCTCACTCTACCCGAGAACCAGCATACTGAGGATGTAGCCAAGGATGATTTCTACTACAAATTGACTTAACAAACTGATCCTCTTGGGTAACTGCCAGGCAAAATTGGTAAGGGGGGAGAGGGAAAGCTAACTTCAACAGAGCTCCTCCTTTCAAAATGCTTCAAGCCTGGTATCATTCTGACCTGCACAGTTTCACCAAAGGTACAGGCATAAGACCTCGTGTCAACCCCCTGATCTAGGAATGACATTTGTTATAATCATTGTCTGAATGAGACTGCAAAGGTGTCCATGTCACCCATAACAGGATTGGTACTGATGGCGATTAGATTCACCATTTCTTAATCCATTCTGTTGTCCCATCATCCTGGCCCCAAAAGAATGGTGTTGGAGCTCTCAATGGCCCTGCAGAGGTGGCTCTTCTGAGACAGTGCTGCACAGACAACCTGTTCACCTCAACTTAACAGGAGTTGCAGAAAATCCACAGTGGGACTGCCCTAAAGTTCACCATAATTAGAATCTGTGAAGAGACACTTAGTTTCTCCACTGGAAAACCTCAGGACTGGTTTGATGAGATCATCCAGAAGTTAATTAACAACATTTCCTAATTGTTTTATTGGAAGCTCCATTATGCTTCAGGGGAGAAGAAGCGGCTCTAAACACCTGAGGGGTGAGTTTCAACAGAAACCCGTGATTTAAAGAATGGATGGTGCATGGAAAGAGTGCAGAGGTCCAGTACCTCACTAATAACCATGGCCTGCATGGATTCTTCATGTTGTTGAGGCCTTTTGTGGCACAAACAATCAAGGGCCAAGACAGATGAACTTTTCAAAGAAAGGGAAGAACTCAATTGTGACTCTGCCTTTAACATAAGCACCCTTGACTCCTTTCTGTAATAATCCACCTGGTCTGGCCTCACCACCTCCTGTGATCATGAATAAGTCAGAAAGGCCCTATGCCAATTGAAAAACAGCAAGATCTTCAGAGCAGACCAGAACTCAGCACAGAGAAAATTCAGTCAAAAATTCACCACCTCATTTACCACATTGAGGCCTATGGGAGATCATTCATGCCATAGTCATAACCATCTTCAAGACGGAAGATAAATAAGAATGTCGTAACTGCAGCAGGGTCTTCATACTGTCCACCACAGATAGATTCATATCCAGAGTTCTTCTAAACCACCTCCTACCAGTGGCTGAAGAACTGCTCTGCACATCACAGTGTAGTTTTCATTCAATAAAGGCATACTGGATATGATCTTCACAATCATCAACTCCAAGAAAAGGTCAAAAAGTTCAAGAAGGGGAGGCATGGTAGTGTAGCGGTCAGTGTGACGCTATCACAGCGCCAGCGATCGGGGTTCGATTCCTGTTGCTGTCTGTAAGGAGTTTGTACGTTCTCCCTTGTCTGTGTGGGTTTCCTCCAGGTGCTCTGGTTTCCTCCCACATTCCAAAAACGTATGGGAAGGTTAATATGGGTTTAAAATGGGCAGCGCAGACTCGTTGGGCCAGTAGGCCCGTAAATAAAACTTAAAATTTAAAAAATTTAAGTAGCATCAAGCTTGGCCTTTTTTTCGATCTCACGACAGCCTTTGACTCTTGAAATGCCATAGTATCCTACTACTATTGAGTTGCCATGCACAGATGCTGCTTGTGTGTTCTTTTGAGATGTGAGCTCCCTATAGCAGGCAGCTCAAGATAGTGCATGATGCTGCAGTAATCCTTTTATTATGGGTTATAATCACTAGTCATTAGGATTGTTAAATTACAGCACCATTTTATAATACTTGTTTTCATTACAACTTAACTTGTGTTACCTTATCTATAATTTCAGAATTTGTATTGTCTTATTTATCATTTATATTTAGTTAAATGTCATGTTGTAACTAAATACAGTAATATTTGAATATGTTATAGTAACATTGAAAGAAAAACATTGACTTAAACTTAACATTCAGAGAGCAATTGAGCATGCATCTGTTAAAGCTGATGAAATAACTCCAATTTTTATTTGTGGTTATTATAAGTGACATAATAAAAAGATGTGATTATAACAGTGATAGAAGGCTCAAATCAATTACTGGGACAAAGGACATGATTTACAAGTGTGTGATTTGACTATCCTAATTCAGAGAGTAATTTTTGCATTCAAACACATGTAAAACCGACAAGAAAAGAGAGCAATATCAGTAACCAGCAGTTTTCTAGATTTAAGAAGGCTTGTTAGAAGCTGTTTTGAGGACAGATCCAGAATTTTGCCATATTGTTCTAGCCTGGTGTAAGTACCAGTAACATTTATGATGGATCTTTTTTTTAAAAATGTGATTAGTGTAGTTGTAGTTCTTTGTCATTTCTGCAGTCCTTCGGCTTCAGCAGTTTTACTTAAGTATAAAGAAAACTACTTTTTCAAAGTCTCCCATAAGAGCTACTATCTTTCTTTATGCGGCAACATTCTTTACTAGTGCATTGAAGATTATTCATGCTTTTCATGGTTTAAAAAAGCAATTGAATTTTCTCTTGAACAGTTTCATCTTTCTGCTGGTACCAACATGCTTCATGTTTTCAAATTGTCAGTTTTCAGTATAGTGTTCTTTCTGAAATGAAAATCACCTTTGAAGCCAACTGTTAGAATGAGTTCATTGCTTTTATACCTGAACACGTTTTTAATTGTGGCACATGTAGACAGGTGAGGAAGTTGATAACGCACCCTTGGCTTGTGCCTGGCATAGGTAAGTTAAGCTTCTTCAACCCTATATAAATGCAAGTTCTCTTTATATCCTCTCTTTCGTTATCTTATGCCACTGGGTATTACTTGTTTGAATTTGTTCTCAGCATTGGTTCTGCTTTGAATTTTGGATGTAACAGTAACACAGAATCAATGTGAGCACAGAATTAACAAGGCTTGGCAAATTTAAATTTGCATTGCTCAGTGGCATGAGAAATGTGTCATTAAATATAAACGAAGTTCACGGTGTAAAGGTCCACAAGAGATCCTGTAGACTTGTTGAGTTCTTTCCAGAATAGAAATATATTTACAAAATCAGCCTGCGCAGTGATGCAACTAATCACATCACATATTGTACTTTACAACTTTCTTCTATTATCAAGCCAGCTTAAAGATGTGAATCATGAATGATAGATGACCGGCTAACTCAGACTGTTCAAGGAGTTTTAATTTGGAATCGGATGCAAGCTCTAACATTTTTGTTAAAGTGACTTTTGCTGTTCAGGTTCTTATCCTGCACTTGCTGATTATGATAAAACAGCAGCTTCCATAAGCCAAGCATGTCCCCTATGAACCCAACTTTCCCTCTAGTTTAGTAGAACCCAGTAGGCTGAGGTTGATCATTAATCCCTCAAATCAGTGCACCACCAGTTACTTAATAGGCCACGTACCTATCTTGTTCTCCTATCACTTCAAAAAGCAGAAATTAGCTTGAGAGAAATTGTGTGATTAAAATAATCAGCTGAAGCTTGTTATTTAAAATTGCAGTACAATTGGAATTGGTTCACAAGTCATTTCAGATCAGCTGCAGCTTGCATTTAAATATTATTACAAAGTAAACAATCCCAAAATGCTTCACTGATGCTGATCAGACAAAATTTGACATATCAGGAGGTATATTAAGAAATGCAAGGACTATGCTAAGGGAGGGGGGAGAAATATAGATATTTGGAGAGGTAATTCCTGATATTATTGATAAGCACAGAAGAAATGGTTCATTTGAGGATCTGATACATAGACAAAACAAGTTCCAGTTGTCTAACAGAGTTTGGATGCACTTCACAGAACTGACAACGATTCTAAACTACCAAATATACGGTGAAGTGTCTTGGGGTATTTCCATGGTGGTCTCTTGGAACATTATTATAATACATATAGTTTGTATACATGTATGGTCAAATAATTGGTAAATTTATAGCTTTATTAGGTGGATTGTTGTACAGGTGCAGAACTGCAACCGCCA
>JARFYF010000084.1:85507379-85517804 GCA_030265395.1 Rhina ancylostomus | reverse complement strand
TACTAGATCTTGGCTCAAGATCTTGGGAGTTACAGCATCAGTCAGGACTCTTAATCATCCCAAGATAATTTTTTTTAAGAAATCAACAAACTATTTAGAAGTAGAAAAAATATAGGGATGTTTGTTTTTTGGTTGTGAATGAGATCATTCTAGTAGTTTGTTAAGAATGATCTACATTAAAGGATGAGTCAGATAATCACTTCAAAAGATATAAATTTCAGCATTAGTTATGCCATTTCCATGGAGTTTCTGATTAGTTAATCGGGCAAGTCTTTTGTTTAATGTAGGAACAGAGATCATTGTACATGTAACAACAATCATCACTAGATAAAAAATATCTTACATTAACCAGTACATAAAATAAATGTTTATTGTGAAAGTCCAGAATTTAAGTGAAAATCAACGAAATCTGAAATGAAAATTCAAACTCAGCAGGTCAGACATCATCTGTGGAAAGAGAAATAGTGTTCTGACAAAGGGCTTCAGTCTTAGCATGTTGACACTATTTCTCTTTCCATAAATGTTGCTTGACCTTATGAATGTTTCAAGCATTTTGTATTTTTATTCCAGAGTTTACGTTTTTGGAAAATAAGTGTGCTAAATCAGCAAGTATAATTGTAAATTCAAATTTTCAGAAAGAGGCTTATCTGGTCAAGAAGCCTGGTAGATGAATGCATCACTGAATATAATCCTTAGCCATTTAAGTGAAGAATGTGCTGTATAACACACTCACAGTTGTGTTGTCGCTGTCAGGTGATAATGTAAACAGCTTTGTCTTCTTGGGTACTTCTTCCCACTCCTTCAAGTCTACTGTCATTACGCCTGTCCTCAAAAAAAAATAATAAGCCCTCTAGCCCTTTTCTATCCTTGCTTCCTCCAAAGCCTTTTAAATGTGTTATAGTTTCCAATATAGTACCACCTTTCTCTGTATTCCTTTTTAATGCCACTAATCAGGTTTCCACTTCTGTCCCACACTGGAACGATTTTGGTTAATGTTGATAACGACAGCCTATGTGATTGTGATCCCTTTCTCCTTGTTGTTCTCGATGTGTATGTTGGCAGCCATTTACTATACAGTCCTCCTCCATTAGGTCTTCACTTGACCAGTTCCATTCTTACCTATTCAGTTGTTTCCAGGGAATCACCTGTAATGGCATTTCTTCCTGCATCTGCAATGTTGTTTTTGGTGTACTTCAATGATCTTTACTGATCCCCCTCCTATTTCTCACCTATTTGCTGCCCCGTGATAGTATTATCCAAAATCACATGCTTGCTGGCAATATAAATATTTAAGTCACCACCAACTAGTACTTTCCCTGAGTCGTCACCATCCAGTGCTAATTGAGGAGACATTTTCTGCAATTAAATTTTGGAAAGACTAAACCCATTTTTTTCAGTCCTTACCACAGCCTCTCTTGCTTAGCCAGCAATCCCATTCCTTTCCTTGGCAGCTGTCTGAAACTGAACCAGACTGTAATCTTGGTGTCATTTCTAATCTCTGTAAGAGCTTTAGGCAAATTCCCATAACGTTACAACAATTGCATATTTCCACCTCCGTGAAATCCTGTCCTGGTTTGCTGCTCCTTACCTCTGTAACGTCCTGTATAAGTGCAAGTGTCTGCTGGGAATATTCATAACAAAGAGGCATGCCCCAAGATTAGAGCTGGACTGTACAGAGTTGATCACAAAGTAGTTCTTCAAATAAAGAACAGAGGAAATCTGAAGCATTCCTATTTAGGGATCAGTTGAAAATTTCAAAACTGAGATTAATTGGTTATTAAGTAAAGATACTGTGTTGCAGAGCCTAGGTGAATGGATGGAGTTAACTACAAAACAGCCATGATCTAGTGTCAGAATAGACTTAAGGGGGTGAATAGCCTTAGCCTATGAATCTAGATCCTGAAATCTGCTATTACCCTCCTGTCACTTTTCACCCTTCTTGAGTGTTGTCATCCAGTGAGAACTTAGTCCACAGACTATTTCTACAACGTCAGAGCTAATCTGATGCACCTTTTGCCCCAGGACCAAGAATCGTATATCAGAAGATTAATTGAATAAATTGTTTTTTGAAGCAGTCATCCAATTAATCTCGTGCCTCAGTTGTTTGGACCTATACGTGATTCTTTTACAGGTATCTGTCTAAAACCACATAGTTCTAGAGAATGCAAATAGCAAATAAGAAAAAAGTGCTTGAGAAGTCTTTTTCTGTGTGTTGTCCCAGCCATTCATCTTCACATTCTATCGTTTTGATTAGTCACAGGAAAGGAATTTTCACAAGTTGTTGATAATATTACATTTTTTTCAAGCGGTCTTTCAGAACATCGTTGAAGCATTTCCCCAGTTCTCCTGGTAACCTCTTGCCATGATAGAGCACACCTGCTTTGGATCAGAGCTAGCTGAGTGGAAATAAAGCCTTGATGAAGGTGTTGTTGGCCTGAGATTGGCCATTAACATTGATTTGCTTATGCTGCCCATGGATTTGAAGGATTTTACAGAGAAATCATTGATGGATCTCTCCAGTTGCTTTGAAGTGCCTGCTCTAGGCAGTCCATGTTTCAGAAGCACATAAGAGGGTAGGGATTACTATAACGTTGTCAACCATGAATTTAGTTCTGGGGTTTGAAGTCTTGATCTTTGAATGCTCTTTTCTTCAGATAACCATTATCAATGTCTCCCTTTGCTGAGAGGTGGCTCCAAACACATGGATAATTATCTCTATTTTCTAGGGTCTCATCATGAACACATTGTTGGGGCATTGTTATGTAGCAAGGAAGATTGGGAGAGGACCTTTGTTCAGCAAATGTTTAGGCCTATTCTTGCAGCTGATAAGATGAAGAAAGCTTGGAACTCAGCCTCCAGTTTGCAGATGCACAAGTATTGTCTGCATATTGCAGTTTGAAGACCGAGCTTGGAGTGACTTTGGTTTTAGAGTGAAAGTGGTGTACATTGAACAATTTCCCATTTGTCCTGTAGATTAGCTCCATTCCACCTGGAAGCTTGTTGGATGGGAGATAGTAAGTAGCAATGAAAAAGATTGAGAAGAAGGTTGGAGGAATAATGCAGCCTTGTTTGACCCCATTCTACGTTGGAATGTTTTCCATGGTAAATTTTGTAGGTTATACGCACTGACTGTATGACATCATGTTGCAGATGTAGAATTAAAACATATATTTCTGATGGGCATTTGAGAAGGGTTCTCCATCTTCCTCTCGATTGGGAGAGTCAAATGGTTTTGTAAGATTGAAAAGGGCAACATAGTGGTTGATCCTGATCCTTTAAGTTTTTTTGGGTTGTTATTGCAAAGATTGCCTCCATTATACATCTTGATCGAAAGAATTCACACTGAGATTCTGGGTGTATCTTTTTGGCCACTAGGTGGACCTATGGAATAACTTTTCACTGTGGCAGAGAGCAGGGAGACTCCTCTGTAGTTACAGCAGTAAGTGGTCATGATATAATGATTCAATGAGGTCCCCCAGCATATCATCCTCTTCCTAGATGTGGGGGACGAATTGGCAAATTTATGTCCGATATTCCTCACTAAAAAGTTTGAGAAATTCAGCAGAAATACTGCCTGCACCAGTGGCTTTTCAGTCAGCGTGTGACCTTTTCTGACTCTTGGTCTAGGATGCTGGTGAGACTGGAACAGGTTGAGTGCTCTGGAATGGAAGTCAAGGACAGAATTTCGCTTGAGAGGGTGCTGGAAGTGATGCTTCCAGAGGACACTGCTTAATTCTTCAAACTCCTCTTGCCACCTCTTTTGTTTGCATCTTTGGCACTCCATTCTCTTTCCTGCGGCTTGCTCCTCCCACTGAAAGCCCCACGAAACAGCTCAGGAGAAGGTCAATTTCCAGTCATGGTGGAAAGATGAGTTGCTGCCTCAGGGTGAGGATGAATCTGCTCTCAACGACTAATGAGGAATACACTGGGAATTAACAAACAGGCCAACGGTGGGACACTTCATACTGCCAAAATCAAGCAAGTACGGCAGCATCAGTCCTTAAAAAGCTTTCAAACAAGGCTAAGACAGGGTCTATGCTAGATTGCAGCCTTGGACGATGCAGTCAGTGGGACTCGGGAGTAGTTGTTCAGGCAGCACCACTTGATCAAGTGAAACCTTCCCTGCAGTCTTGGCCAAACTTCAGCATTGTTGAATGGACATCAGGATCTGTTGCAGTAGACCTGCTATCTCATCTATCTCCTTTAACTGGTCTTCCCAGTTCTACTTTAAAATCAACTCATAATCTTGGGGCACTCTTTCTCAAGTTAACAAGTGCACATTTAAAGCTAAAATGCTAGCTGACCTCAGTGGCAGACAAAGCATTCCAGATAAAAGGTAAATCACTTGTCAGGTGTAAAAAGCAAAACATAATTCAAATGCCAATGTTTTACAAGTTCCCCGTCTTTAAAGTAAACCTAAATTCTGATGTGCACACTCTGTAACTGAAAACTTGTTTAATCTCCCTTTGCTGGATCAACATTCGATTTCTCACCAGCATGAATGCCTTTATACTATTGCAACCTTTCAGTAAATTAAGGAGGATTTAAAGTGGGGGAAGGGATAAGCACTTCAGGTGCAGTCATAGAATAGGCAGTCTTACATCCTTTTGTTTTAGTCTTTCCTTGTCAATATTGTTATTGAGCGCTTCAAAAATAATGAGCCAGATTTTCTGACTTGCCAGTCGTAGGCCTTTTCTCTCCGCAGTTGCAGCCGCAGTGCACACCATTTGATGAACTCTCAGTGACATTGCCGAATCCCCAAAGGATTTCAGCAGTCCACCTCGTCGTTGAATTCTACACCACGCCAAGGGACCTTCAGCATGCCATAAAGATCTTGTCTCCAGTCTTTGCACGTGCACTGGTGATGTCATTTCACAGGCAACTGCTGTAAAAGCCTTTGGTGATGTTCCTCGGCTATATCCTATTTTGGGGTGGGGAGGTGCTTGGAGGCTGCTTAGCCTCATCAATCAGCACCTGCAGAGTTAGATGACCTAGTAAGATGCAAGGTGCAAGGCACTAGCAAGGGATCATCTTGAGTAAGTGAAGTAATGAGGAATTTAACAAAAAGGTAAAAGTTGGATCTGACTACTATGCATAAGAAAAAAGTAGGCCATCTGGCCCTTCGAACCTGCTCTGTCATTCTTCAAGTTCATACCTGATCTACTTCAGCAGTTTCTAGCACCATCACCTTCTCCTTCAGTGTTCAAGGTGAAATCTGGGCAATAGTATTTGGAAAATGTTAGGGAAGTCTACATTCAGCATCGTCATTGTCCTCCATCCCCTGGCCTGCCACCTCTCCCCAAAACAACCAACTTCACTGAGTCAGAGATAACTTTATGTAAATGCCCATCAGTGGTTTGAAACATCTGGTCCAATATCCTTTTAGAAGGGTCCAATCTGTTTAATCATGCAGCACATTCAGCATTGCCACTTGCCTATGCTTCATGAGAACTCTTGATGGTTTGCTTTTGCAAGTGTATCCTGTTACTTCGTAAGAGTTGCTATTGAATCTGCTTCCACCAGGCTATCAGGTTGTGCAGCACAATGTACAAATCTCGTTACATAAGAACCTCCTCATCACCATTCTGATTGCTTGCTCTCTTGACAGTTTCTCCTAATTCACTTTATCAAAACCCCACACAACTTGAAACGTATCTATTAAATCTCATTTAACCTCTTCCCATCTAAGAAAAACTGTCTCAAGTCTCTGGACAAAAGCGATGTTATTTTCCTGTGACACTTTTTTTCTCAAAGAGAACTGGAAGTAGAAATCTGGACGACCTACCTCACAAGGACATCAAGGGCTTTCAAAATTGAAATTTATAGTTTCTTCATAGACAAGGGTATAAAGGGACATGGAGCAAATATGGATAACTGGAATCGAGATGTAGTTCATCTCTAACCTGATATTTATAAAGAAGCAGATTTGAGGGCCTGTTGTTCATATGTTCATCCCATCAGCACATGCATTCTGAATCTATTCCTTCAATCTAAACACCATGCCATTCAACAAATCATTGCAGTCTTTCATTCTACTACCAGTCTAATCATTTAACATTTTTGAATATTACCAGAAAGAGACATTCCTGTCACTGATGTAGTGTAGTATCAGTTTAGGCAAATAAAGCCTATGATGTAGTGAGAACTTAAATAGTGGTGCATTTAATATATTTTCTTGACAGTTGAAAGGAAATTGCATTTCAGATTCTGGAAAGCATTCTGATTTTATCCCTTTAGATCGTCCTGACTAAATTGGTTGATTACCTGAAGATGAACTGTAACAATATTTTGCTTTTACCCAGAATATAATTATGTCTACACATCACTTCATAATCAGTACCAGTTTGGCAGAAAGATCACAATGATATCTTCTGCTATACTAAAATCAGTCAAGTGATAACAGTTTGCTATGTTGACACTTGAATGCTATGATTGAAATGTCGCTCAGACACCCACTTGTACCTTAATCAGCAACAGTAAGGACAAAGAAACAAGTGTTTTTTTTATTGTATTTAGTGTTTTGTGTTCAGAAGTTGTCAATACAATTGTAATATACAGAAGCCTCATTTACAGATTGTATTTATGAATGCATTTTGCTGTTGGTAATTGCAAAGGTTGGTCAAAGCAATTTTGATGTCTGAAAAATTGAGGCTGGTCCTTCCAGGAGTGAAATTAGGAAGCTCTTTTTTCAGAGCTCTTCCTGAAAGAGAGTTTGGTCACCAGAAATTTTCATTCCTGAGACTGACAGCTTTTGTTTGGCTAGGCTACTTAGTATGTGCAGGCAAAGTTGAGTTACAGATCAGCTGTAACCTCATTAAATACACAGGCTGTAAGTGGCTGAATAGCCACTCCTGTTCCTTTTGTGGTTAATGAATTTTATCTGTGTGTTTTAACTGAGGGTTGTACTTTTTCTTTTTGCCTAGACAATCAGTCATTTCCCAATGATTCCTGTCCACGAACTTGTACCATAGCTTGCAATACAGATGCCACAGCACGAGCTGGTCGAGTAACATTTGCAGATGAAAAATCACGAAAGTTTTCTGCAGGGGACCTCAACTTGAAATTTCAAGATGAGGCTGAGGCCTATCACAGGGTCACCTCCCGCCCTCACTTCACCCCACACCCAGGTACTGTACTGTTTTAATATCAACAATTCTGTACCAAATTACAAAGGCAGGAAAAGCCTCACCTTTGTCCAGTTCATATTTTGCCCCTAAGCACATTAGTCAGTTGATTGAGCTTGTTGTCATTGATAAGTGCCTGGCAGAAAGAGCAGTGTCTCATGTTTCAATGGTGACTGATGGAAAATCTACAAGAAATAACTTTATACATTTCAAGTAGTGAATTTAAAGTGAAATACATAGAGAATGCTGAAAACTGATGCTCTGGATGGGTTTAGTTGTAGTGCAAAAATGCAACATTTTTGTGCGGAATGTCAGTTAACAGTTCATCATCCTTGGGTAATTAGCTGAGATTCAATTTTCAGTACAGGTGTTTGCAGCATGGGAGCAAACACTTCAGCCAATCAAGGCTCTCTGTCAGAAACATCCTAAACTCATCCCACAGTTATTTCTTCCCATTTTATCTTATTTACTTTCTGGGCAAGTAATTCTTATTTCATTCCTGTTTGTAACTTGTTTCAAGATGGTTATTGAAGTAAAGGATTTCTTGAAAAGAGTGCCACCTGCTGCATTTTAGTCACTTTGCGATGCTCAACTCTCCTGCAGATAACTACGGGCTGCTGTAGTTTATTCTGTGTTTATTAATTGAATTTCTGGAGAAATGTCACAGTAAATCTTTCTGAGACAGCACTCTGATTTAATCATCATTCGATTGTGCATTCTTCTGTCACATCTACATAAAGTTGGCATCTGGTACCTCGGCATCTCTACTACCTCTGTGTTACCTGGCTACTTACCTTGGAGAGTTGCAGTTTTTTTTAGCTAAACTCTGAAACAAGAATCCATACCTCTGCCACTGGTTCTCCTTCCCTAACTACTAGAGGGGCTGTTGAATAATTCAAAGTAAGAAGGTTTAATACTTTATTTCTTTAACAACATTGTTTTCAGGACTTTAAAAGCCAGCTTGTGATTTCTTCAAACATGAGATTAATATTACATTCATTATTTGCATCTTTATTAGATGAAACTTTGGGGAGCGGGTTACATAGCTGACACAGCTGTTTGCTATTCTGGTAATATGTAACAAACAGTGAGTCTCAGTTGGGACCACTTCCAGCTGCAGAGGGTAGTGCATGTAGGCAAGGAATAATAAAAAGATACACAAGACTGACCAGCTGTGATTAATCGCATTTACCTCTGGCACTATCTAAACGTGCTTTTGTAAAGGCATATTTTGCTCCCCCACTTCACGACTGATTTATTTGGGGACTGATAATTTCTTCCAATTTCAACTTGATGGCTGTGGGGAATGTGATTTAGATTCAACTCCCCAGGACAGGGAGAGTGCAGCACTTTTAAAGGTTCTGTTTTCACAATAAGATAGTAAACTAAAGTCCATCTATCCTCCAGATTCTATTATAAAGATTTCAAGGTACTGTTCAAAGGGAGTTCTCTTTAAAGTTTTGGTCAGCACTTATTCCTCAATCACCAGGACAGAAACAGATTAACTGTTTATATATCAAATTAGAATTTGTGTAGTCTTGCTATGCAGAAATTGTTTTCACCATTAATGCATTATCCAATAGTGAATTGACTTCAGAAGCAATTCACTCTGAAGGGCTTTGGAACATCTTAATCTGTTATAGCGTGGCAAGTTTATCTTTATCCATTTGATTTTCCTCACAGGCTCCACACGTAATCCTTCTGCAGCAGAGCATCCGCTTCCTAGATCATCAGTATCTTGCACTTCCACTGGTGTCATGCCAGCCACTGAGGTGAATGAAGAGAAGCAGAAGGGTGGGGACCAACCTGCCAGAATGGCGCATAGTCGCCCCACAGCTGTGCTGAAGCTACATGGTGGACATCCCACCACAGCCCCAACTGCAACAACTTCCTTCCACTGCCAAGTGGAGGAGCCGCTTCTCAAGAGGCCACTTGTACCTCAGAGATCTTGTGGTCCTGAGCGGAGGGGCAGTGATGCTATCAATAGATGCTATGAGGTGAGTTGCTGTAGATAAACCACTGCCCACAGAGGAGAGGCAAGCAACTTCACCATATAAAAGATCATAATTACAGTAAAACAAAAACCAGTGTAGTGTGGATGTTGGAAACTGAAATAAAAATGCTGGAAAAAGTAATCCAGTAGTACGAGCTGCCGTGACATGAAATGCTGGCTGTTTTATCTTGCTCTCCACATTTGTTGCAAGTTTGTTAGCATTTTCTATTTTTATTTTATATGCATTGATTGGCAGAATTGGAATGTCACTGGCACTCCGTTTATTCAGACTAGCCCACATTATTGATGCAACACTTATTGTCATTTTGCTTTGTGTAAGATTACACTTGCACTAGCTGTTTCCCTCCAAAGAGCGCCACTGTTTTCCCTCATTTAATTTCTGTGGGAAGGTATGATTCATTAATTGGTTCTTGTTTGATAAATGTCAAGCCCCTATTCTAGAACACACATTTTAGTGTTTGTTTTAAAGTTGCTGCCCTCACTTTTGTTTTTGATCCCAGCATCCAAATTGTCCTTGTGCAGGATCTCAACCCAAAACATTGGCAATTGCTTTCCTCCCACAGATGCTGCTCAACCCACTGAGTTCCTCCATCAGATTGTTTGGGTTTTTTTGTTCCAGATTCCAGCATCTGCATTCTCTTGTGTCTCCATGGTATATAAGCAGGCTCCACTGAGCTTCAAACCCTGTTGCACACTGGCATCAGTCAGATGACCATGTAATATGGACTACCTGGTGACAACCCCTGTACTTCTGTTTTCAGTTTGTACCGCATGAAAATTATCCAAGAATGGATCCACGGCTCTCAGTGTGATAATCAGAATATGCAATTAGAAGTATTAAAATTGACCAGTTTCTTAATATTAAAATTCTCTGCAGCAAATTTCTTAGTTTAAACAGGGTTCCCAGATCTGTGAGCAGGTCAATTATTGCAAATGACAATTCTAAATGGTATGAACCTCTTCTCATGCCAAGAAATCTATTATATAGCTGAGCCAACATCATACCCAATAATGGTAATGAAACAAGAACAGAAAATGTTATATTTATTCAAGTCAGGCAGCAGCTCAGGAGGAATAAACAGCCAAGATTTCAGGTCAAATGATCTGTCATCAGAATAAAACTAACACTGCTCTCCTTTGGGGAAAGATTGAGTAACCTCACTCACAATGTTGAAGATACAATTGGCAATGGATTTCTGTTGTGGCTTCTGCTAAATCATTAATATAAGTAGACTTATTACTATATTATTGGTCAGCACTGAACAGATGTTTAGCCATCATTAGCTG
>JARFYF010000084.1:85487487-85498039 GCA_030265395.1 Rhina ancylostomus | reverse complement strand
AGATGGTCTGATTAGCAAGGTTTGCAGGCAAGAGGAAAATTGGTGGAGTTGTAGATAGTGAAGCAGAATATAGATCAGTTGGAAATGTGGGCAGAGAAATGGCAGATGGGGTTTAATCCACATAAGTGCAGTGATGAATTTTGGGAGGTCAAATGCAAAAGGAAAATACATAGTACATGGCAGAACCCTTAGGAACATTGATATACAGAGGGATCTTGGGGTGCAAGTCCATTGCTTTCTGAAAGTGGCAACACAAGTGGATAGGGTGGTAATGAAGGTGTACAACAAGCTTGCCTTCATCGGACAGGGCATTGAGTATAAAAGTTGGCAAGTCATTCTGCAGCTGTATAAAACTTTGATTAGGCCACATTTGGCATATTGTTGCCTGGATTGGAGTGTATTAGCTACAAGGAGAGGTTGGACAAACTTGTATTGCTTTTTCTGGACTATCAGAGGCTGAGAGATGACTTAGTAGAAGCATGTAAAAATATGGGAGGCATTGTTAGATTAGACAGTCTATCAACGCTCCTTTTAAATACTAGAGGGCATAAATTTAAGGTGAGGGGGAAAGTTTAAAAAGATGTGCAGGGCAGGTTTTTTTTACACTAAGCGTGGTAGATGCCTGGAACACGCTGCCAGGTGTGGTGGTGGAATTGACACGATGTGGCATTTGAACAGGTACATGAATAGTAGTTTGGAAAACTCAGTCTCTCTAATGTTGATAGTGGCAAAACATGAAGACTTGAATGCATCACAGCTTTAAGCATTGTGTAAGGGATACCTTTATTCTTAAAATTCAGTGTAGGACATTAGGGAAAGGGACAAAGCCTGACTTGGTCCTGTATTGATTTTCTATAAATATTTTTAAAATTTTGCTTCCATATTTGTTGTCATTTAAGAGATCAGCAAAAAAAAATTCTCATTAGAGCGTGTTTTTCTCAAAGAATCTCAATTAATCAGAATCCCATTGTAAGCAGTTTAGCCAACAATGTGATGAACTGCTTTGAATGAAGTTGTCAAGCACAATGTGTGTGCATCAAGACAGCTGGATGAATGACTATTTATATATTCCATTACATGTTGGCCAAGGCAACAGGGACTATCTCCTTGCTTTAGAGGAGCATAGTGACAGAAAACAACCAAACATCTACTACTGAAACCATGACATTTTTTTTTAAACTTCCATCTACCTGTCTTGACCGACAAAAGTCCTAATCAATTTCAGATTTAAAACTATTAATTGAGCTACTTTGAGAGAGTGCCACACTTCTTGTGTGAAACCCGGCTCTGATTTTACATCCTTGTTCCTTTGTTCTCGGTTTCCTCACCAGTGGAAAAAAGAATTTTTTCTATTTTATCAATTCTTTTCAAAATTCTTAAAAAGTATAATAAAACAGCCTTTACCTTCTATATCCCAAGGAACACAAATCCTAGTTTAAGTTAATTTTCCTTGCAATTTAATGCTTGGAACCCTCATAACATCCTGGTGAATCCATTGTGCCCCACTGAAATCACTGCAAATGACACAGTTATCACCAACAGCAGGCTCTTGTACCAAATGCTGATGGTAACATTCTGTATCATTTGCAGTTGCCAAGTGACTGGATTGGCAGACAGAGTTCTGCACCATTAATCCCACCATGGCAGACAGGAAATTTAAATTAATTAAAAAAATATGCTGTCTTAGTGACAGTATCCACAAAACTACCATCTGTACCATACTGTTGTAAAAACCCACTTGGTTCACTTATGACCTCCAGTTAAGGAAAGCAGGCATCCTTACTTGTCCTGGCCTCGACCTGATTCTAGAACTAATGTAGAATTTCTTTGAATATTAACTTTTCCTTTTCTAAACAAGAGGGAAGTAATAACTATCAAAGAATGAAACCAATGTGATGAGAACCCACACTTAGACCAGTACCTCGTTTATGCCCTTCAGAAGCACTGAAGGAATTAACTTAGTCAAAATATAGCACTAGACAAGTTGGTAAGATAGAAAGCAGATGAATCTAAAGGATGTGATGTTTTACATCCCAGAGTTTTGGAAGAGGTGACTTTAGAGATAGACAAGGCTCTTATTATCTTCTTTTGTAGTTGTATAGATTCTAGAATTGTTCCTGTGGATTGGAGGTAGCAAATGTGACCCCAGTGTTTCAGAGAGAGATCAGAAACAGGGAACTGAAGATCCATTAGCCTAATATTAGTGGTAGTGAACATCTGAAGTAATAAGAGGTGATGAAAGAACATCTTGAAAACAAATAATAAGATTGAGCAGAGTCAATGTAGATTTATCAAAAGGTAAATCATATTTGACTCATCTTCTGGAGTTCTTTTATGTAACCAGTAGAATGGATAAGAGAACCAGCAGATGCGGCACATTTGATTTTACAGAAGTTTTCAGTGAAGTCCCACAAAGGAGGTTGAACAATAAGGTTAGAGCACTGGAACTGGGGGTTCTGCACCAACATGGATAGGAGAAATAAAGAGTGGGAATAAGCAGATCTGCTCAGATTGGCAGGCTGATGGGATACTGCATGCATTGGTGCTTGGTCCCCAGATATTCACAATCTATATCAATATCTTGGTTTGAGGAAAATCAAACATCATATATCCAAGTTTGATGATACTAAACCATGAAGTATTGTGAGTACAGTTGATGATGTAAAGATGTGTGGGGGGAGAACATGGCAGATGGAATGTAAATGTGGAAAAATGAGGTCAAACATTTTGATGCATAAATCAGAAAAGAGGGATGTTTGTTAAAAGGAGAGGAATTGGATGGTGTTGATTTTCAAAGGGGTCCAGATGTACTTTTGTACAAGTCATTGAAGGTTAATTTGCAGGTACAGCACATGATGATAGAGGCCAAATGGTATGTTATAACAAGGAAATTTGACTATATGAGTAAGGAACTCATATTGCAAGTGTAAGCAAGACCACGCCTTGAGTAGTGTGTGGAGTTTTTAATCTTCTTACCCAAGAAAGGTTGTCCTTGCTGTAGAAGGAACATTTACTATACTGGTTCAAGGGATGATGGGTTTGCCTTTGAGAGATTGATAGGCTTGTATTGCGTTCTCTAGAGTTCCAAAGAATGAGAAGAAATCTCATTGAAGCTTACAAAATTGTTGAAGTACTTGACTGGCTGGTCAAGGGAGGAAGTTTCCCCCTGTTGAGTGGCAGGTTGCACAGTTTAAGAATAATGGGTATGCCATTAAGGATTGAGGTGAAGAGAAATGTCTTTACTCAGAGTGATAACCCTTTGAAATTCTCTACCAGAGAAGACTGTGGAGGCTCAGTCAAAACAGAGATCAATAGATTTCTGGAATATTGAAGGAATAAAAGAGGAAAATGGTACTGCAGTAGAACATCAGCCATGTTGATGAATGGTTAAAGGACTAGGTGGCCTACTCCTGCTCCTATTTCTTATGTTCTTTAGTAAAACCCCTACCTCATCTCATGTAACAAGCCATGAATGTTTTATGCTCTTAGAGTTGCTCTTCTCCAGACCCAGACCTGGACCATTCCCTTCTCTTCTTTCACATCCCACTACCCATCAGTATTCCTCCAGCCCCACTGACTCCCCTTCCAGCATGAGACAGGGCAACGAGATGTATTCAGTTGGAGCTGATCATTGTTAAGTAGGCTTGCTTTGTTCTGCTGTTATATCTTGGTTAAACTGACTAGGATAGCAAAAACCTAGTTTAGCAAACAATCAGCTTTCAAGGAAGTAAAGCAACCACAACATTTAAGTGGCATGTGTACACAATGCTTTTTGTCTGTTTTACCAATGAATGTAAAAACATCAAAATACAAGGAAAATATCTTCAGCATGACACTGTTGGAGTGCAAGACAGGGAGCCGCACTATAAGAAAGCAGAGACATCAAGCAGCGCAGAACGGGTCCCTTCAGCCCATTGAGTCTGTGACAATCATCAAGCACCCATTTACAGTAATCCTGTCAACTCCTCCCAGATTCTCTCACTTACCATCACATTAGCAACAATTAATGTCCTAGGGTTCCTTTAGGACCATCTCTCTCTGGTCGAAGACCTGGAGGTGCCTGGCTCTGTGCAACTGAGTTAGAAACATAGAAAAACTACGGCACAATTCAGGCCCTTCAGCCCACAGAGCTGTGCCAAAAGTTATCCTTATAACTTGCTGTGAACTATTATTTGTTTTCCTTTTGCATCTGATGCAAAAGGAAAACAATGCCCAGTAACCTGTGAAACAGTGATATCTTTTTGTTCCAATTCAAGATGCATTTTACCCATTTCTTGCCTCAACCTGGTCTGATTTACAACTCAAATTTCTTTCTTCCCTGTACATATTACAATACCTTCCATCACTTTGGCTCCTACCTTTAAGCAATTGTGCTCAGAGTGGAAATAAAATCTGAGTACCTCAGTAAAGAAGCAAGAGACACTAAAAATGTATGAGGAGAAAAGATGAAAATGGGCAAACCAGAGAGAGAGGCATGGAAACAAGAGCTCTTCAAATTATATGGAGAAAGGGAAACAAGTCAAAGACCTATTAAAAGAGGAGAAAGAAGAATGGGTGGGTCAACAGAGCAGAGATATTGTTCCAGGATTAAATTATTTTATTTGCAGAATACTTAGTTATAATACATATACTTTGTCTACACAAAGTCAATTTTGCATCTTCAGCACTAGGTTTCTGAAAGTGAAATATGTAAATTATATTGAATAGTGAAGGTCTGTTGCCATCAATAAATCAGAATGGATAGAATGAGATATAATCAGGTTTGTGCATTAAAAGAATGAGTACATTACTATGTAGGGAACAAGTCAGGGATTGGGAAGCATTCTGCATAGGAATTTGCTGGTATTAGGATTGCATAGATGTGGGTTCGACAGGATTGTAAACAGTCATTATTATTTGACTGTCTCCAAGCAATCTGGCATAATATTTTCACACTATCACACTAAATGTGAGGTAATATTCTGCAATTCCTTGTACAGCTACTTTTTTTTAGTTTGAGATATAACTGAAACTTGAATTCAATGCAGTCATGTTTAAATGTACATTACTTAGTGTCCCGTACCTGATCCTTCCTTGAAAACAAAAAAAAATTGTGATTGATTAGTTATTATAAAGATGCAAGCTAGATCATCATCAACAGAGCTGCATTAAAATTATGAATTTTAATTATCAACATTGTTGAGATTAAACTAATTGCTGTCTTAATTCCAGGGCCCTGGTTTGCACAAACGAACATTTGCTGAGAGAGCTAAATGAAATGCGAGCCCGACACAAGGCAGAAGTGGACCAGCTGCACTGGAGCTACATTCAGCTCAAAAAAACTATAGAGAAGTCAACCCACAATGTGACTATGACTGGCTGCACAACCTCAGGCAGAGACATGGAAAATCGGAGACGCTGAAAGAAACCTGTAAAATTTCTGCGAAATGGGCTAGATAAAACAAATTACAAGGAGCCTGTGTGAAGTCACTGTTTACTAACTGTACTTTCCCTATCATCAATATAGTTTGATTGTTCATAGCGAGATACGTGTTAACCGTGCTTAAAGTACATGTACCAAAGATAGAAATTTAACAAATTTTCTTAATCAACAAGGCCTCAGGAGATTTATAATTCATCACTTTGTTCCTTTTTGTAGTTTTCCCTCCACTTTGCTCCAATTGCCCTATAACAGTGACAGTGGAGGAACATGTAGCTGAGATTCTAGATGGGTTAGAAACTGACAGAGGAAGTACTAAAAAAAGTGAGCTACACTTAAAATGGATAAATCACCTAGTCTCAAACTAGGGTGCAGCCTAAAGTTGCTGGAGGAGGGGAGGAAATTGCAGTGTTACTCGACATAATCCCACAAATTCAGAGGTAGTGCCTGGAGACTGGAAAATTGCAAATGTTATACCCTTGTTCAAATAAATGGTGTAGGAATAAATCCGGTAACTACATACCATTGAGTTCAACCTTAATGGTAGGGAAAGTTCAAAAATGATAATCAGGGGAACAAGAGTCGATTGATAAAGGAAAGTCAGCATCAAGTTGTTAAAAATGAATTGTGTCTAAATAAGCTTGTGCCACTTCATTAACAAACTAAGGGGCATCCAGGGAAATGTGGTTGATATACTATATATGGACTTCAAAAGGCATTGAAAAGGTGCCATATATTAGGCTTGTCTTCAAGAGTGAAGGTCATGTGTGGAATCACAGGGATTGTGGCAGCATGGATAGAAAATTGGCTTGGTAACAAGAAATAGAGGTTTGTTTTTGGAGTGGAGGGAAGTGTGGAGTGGTGTTTCCCACGGCTTTGTACTTCCCTATCCAGCTACTTCATATAATCTTTTTATATAAGCCATTCTGCTCTCTTGTGCAGCTTTCCAATAGGAGCTCTCAGCTAACTCATAACCTTCCTGTAGATAACCCTTATTGTATTCCTAGCATTTGGCTAACTCGTATAATTTTTCCAATGAAAACTTGTTAAAATTTAACACACTGTATTTACCCATCCTATACATGATTGCACTATAGAGTGGGAAGGAATATTGTTTATATTGTTTGCATAAAGTCATTGAAAAATTTCGACAGTGCTCTTAAATTTTCAAAATCCCAATCTTCCAGGAATGGAAAGGATAATGAAAAGAAACTTCTGATATGTACCTAATCTTTTCTTTGTCAAAATGCCCAAACTATTTTGCGTTTCATGTTCAGCTGAGACATCTGAAAACACCAAAGGAATCACACAAGCAACAGTTCTAACCCCATATGTCCACCCTGCTCCTGTCAACACAGCGAATTGTATTTAAGTAGCAGCTTTAATGTAGTTTTACCTTGGAGAATTATCAAACAAAATTTTGTCACTGAGCCACACAAAATATTGGGATAGTAAGCGGTAGGTTTGAAGGAGCCCCTTATTAGGAGAGAAGAAAAATATTTAAAGACATTACTGACGACAAGGTTGCTAATGTTCCTTATCACTTTGTAGGTGGAGGCATGGTTCCTTTAAAGATAGGTAACTTACTGAACTACATTGAAGAATTCTTCATCAAATAGGTGATATGTCACCATTTTATCTCTCTAATGTTGGATATTATTACACTGCAGGTTGATGATGTGGCCATCATCAAATAACTCATGTTGTTAGATGGACAGCATTTAAAAAAAACTTATCTCCATCCTTAAGTTACCACAATGACAGATGAAGATGTCTGGTTTATATTACATAGTTTATCCCCTTTCCATAGAATGCCATTGCTTCATTTTGCAACAACTGAGTAGCCACAGAAACAAGAGTATATCATTCAGCTCCTAGCACATTTCCCTTAAACTATAGCTCCCCTACCTATCTTTGTACCATTACCCTTGAGACTTGTATCTAAATCAGGAGTAGAAAAATCGAGTCTTTTCTATTTCTTCATTTAGATATCTTGTTTTGCTGTTATGTTCCAACAAATAAAGCAATTTTGACAAGAAATAACACTTTTTCAATACAACAGCAAATATGAAATAAAGGATTCAGTCTTAACTGTGAATCCAGCACAAAGCTATCCAATGACATTTAAAATGGATGCAAATGACCTCTTACTCTCTTTAAACCAAGGGCAATAAAAGCTTCCCAAAATGGAATATTTCATGGAATGTTATACATGTAATTACAACTAAGTGACAGTAACCTAGATGTAAATGCAATGTCTGGGAGCTGTTTCTCAATGTACTCAGAAACATCCGGATCTGGGCTACAGATAAGACCATTGCCCAAGTTTACTGGAGCAATGTTTTATCCTTAATTATGTCCAATTGCAGTAGACTAATGAAGGTTATTTTTACCTTCCTCCAGCAACCTAACCAAAATTCTTTGAAAGTAATAGTATTTGTTTATAAAAATGATTTCTTCATTTGGTTGATTTGTCAAAACTAGTAACGTGGCCGTATTGGAGTGTAGGATCTGTGATGTTTGCTTTTCAATGTGATGGAGATCACATGAATTTTTGCATGAAGAATCAATAGGGAAGTAGATTCCAGTTTCATGGAATTTGCCATGCAGTAGTTTTTAAAAAGATTCCTTTATGATTTAAGGATTTTAATATGTTGAATCATCGTTCATAGATTAACTGTTTTAACCCTAAATTAACTCCTGTGGCCTGATGACATCAGTATAAGTCTATATTGCATTAGCTCGTAGGCATTCAAGGCAGACGAGTTATAGATCCTGATGCAGGGTCCTAACCCAAAATGTCAAGTATCCCTTTGACTCCACAGATGCTGCTTGACCCGCTGAGTTCCTCCAGCAGTTTGTTTTGTTCTGTCAAATACCTCAATGTCTTGTTAAGTTTCAAAAATCTGCTTTCCTCCCTGTTTTCTGCTTTCTTTCATCATTTCTCCATGTGCAACAAGATTGACTTTAGGAGGTCTCTTCTCATTTCTATTTCCCATTCTCTTTCTGTCACTTACACTCTATATATAAGCAACACCTTCAAAAGCAATGCAGTTCAGGCTTTTGCACTGAAGATTGCTATGAGTTACTGAATACTGCACTATGAGCATATATTAAATTTTTGGGATTCAATTCAGATGTTTACAAATGTACAGGGTATGTTTTTGAACTGTTCATTAGGTTGTTACCATTTTATAACAAAACCAGAAAGATGTAAACATTTATATTTGTAGAAATATTTATTTTGTAAGTTTGATGTGACTACAAGATCTTTCATAACTAAATTAAATATTCTTTTGAAATAGTATTTAACCTTCGAGTGTTTAATTTATCTTAATTTGACCTTGTTGGCATCGAAGGTTTGGAATCAAATCTCACTGAAAAGAATGAGTTGAAGTTTCTAAAATTCTCATGAGAGGCTTGTTGATATGAAAGTACAATGGGAGGTAATAATTCATCTGTTAACTTATTAAAATAGATTTTCCTATACTTCAACCAAAATTCTGCATTTAATTATTTTCCAATAAATCTAAGCCCAGTTTCCCCTGGCTCGTGTATTTTCCCCATTCTCACTCCTCTCCTCTTCTGATACCTCTCCCTCCAGTTGTTAAGCTAGTCCTGCACGTTATCAGCACCATCTTGCAATAGGTGGGCTCAGTGGGGCAGACCCTCCACCGCCCTGGACTTTGACAGCTGGTCGGCTACTGCTGGGCCATGCTGCTATACTTACATCAGCTGCAGTCATCCTCCAGGTCCCTGACACACGCACACAGCTGAGTGCAGCGTCTGTATGGTCTCAACACTGGCAACTGACTACATGCACAGAATGGCTTTGACAGCCAGCGAAGCTCCCTCTCGTGCCCATCAGTTGTCAAAGCTGTCACTATTATTCAATGTTTACGAATCTCTTTTTCACAAATATTTATTTAATCACTCCGGGGGAGCTCTCAACAAATGCACGCACACACAAATATGCTTAAAGCAGTTAAAGACATTTGAAATAAACAATAAGAATGCTCCTCTTACCTTTCTCCCAGCAGCTAACTTCTCCATGTTTTGAATGGGGCTCCGTGCTGAGGGTCAACAGGTAGGCTTTCAAACTAGGAGCATCCAGGCATAAGAGAATGTTGTTCAACTTGCAGCAAATGGAATAAATGTAACCTGCATCAATATCCTCTAAGTTTTAAACCCTAATTGTAGCCTTTTTTTGCTAACAAATGTCAAGTGATTATAATTGGAGTTTCAAAACATAGAAACAACACTAACTTTCACGGAGCAAAAAACTTAAACGTCCTCAGAACTAATTGTTTCAGCAATGCATAACTGGCATCTTATATCGTTTTAAGCTCATAAATTGAAACCATGGTAAATTAAGCCACCAGTTCTGTAGAATAACACAATAGGGCTTCTGCCACAAGGAGTTAGATTAAATCCAAATCTTTATCGACAGATTATAGAAATACCAAAAGGATTACATTCAACTGTAAACACAGATGAAAATTACCTGCTTTTGAAATATCATTCTTCATTAGGATTTATGAAAATAAATTACACAGCACCCTAATAGTTTTATAAATGAAATTTTATTCCATAACTATGCTTACAAAATTTAATCTGAGTTTCAAATGCACTTAGTGACAATATCTGGCAGTTTCTGATGATACAGATGAAGCTAGAAAGGCAGAAAGAATGGAAGACTGGAGAGAACTATTTAATGTATGCATAGCTTGCTTCAAACCCTCGTGGCCTTAAGATTGTTCACTAAACTGTAAGTGAAAAGATGCACAAAGGATAAAATGCTGATTAAAAATGCCAGGCCTTGGGAAGATTAGGACTGATGCTTTCAGCCATTTCATCCAATAAAAAAGATTTCTAATGACATTTTCTTCCATCAAAAATTAATTTCAGAATATGGAATTGTAATAAAGCAGGAACTTAAATCTCAGTGTCTCTACTGTGCAAATTAGGTCAGTTGCAGAATCTGTCCCAAATTCAGAAGAGCAGCAGCTTCAGCTCAATGCATATGCCCTACTTACCTTAGTTTGTATTGAAGCAGCAATCAGCTGCATCTGTGAAATAGAAATTTTATCCTGTAATAAATTGCACAGTGGGGACTATCTGTGCGTACATACA
>JARFYF010000084.1:85450625-85461125 GCA_030265395.1 Rhina ancylostomus | reverse complement strand
GGTGATCGGTGGATGCAGGTAAGAGCCGGTGATAGGCAGGGGTGGGGGAGGAGGGGAGAGCAGATCCACCGGGGGATGGGTCAAAGGTAAGTAGAGAGGGGGCAAGAAAAAAGAGAAAGGCTACAAATGGAAAGAGGCACCTTTGGGGGTGGGGTGTGGGGATTACTTAAAGTGGGACAATTCAATGTTCATGCCATCAGGCTGAAAGGTTCCAAGACGGAAAATGAAGTGTGGTTCCTCCAGTTTGTGCTTGGAATTCTCCTGGCAGTGGAGGAGACAAAGGACTGACATATCTGTGATGGAGTGGAAAGGAGAGTTGAAGTGACCGGCAACGGGGAAATGCAGGATCGCGGTTACGGACAAAGTGCAGGTGTTCTGCAAAACGCTCACCTAGTCTGCATTTGGTCTCGCCAATGTAGAGGAGGCCACACTTGCAGCACCGAATTCAGTAAGTGATATTAAGGGAGGTGCAGGTGAATCTGTGTCACCTGAAACTTCTAACATTTTCCCCAAAGACAGATGTTAAACTTACTTGCCGATAGTTCCTTGCTTTCTGTCTCCCTCCTTTTTTGCTAATAGGGTGTCATTCACTATTTTCCAATCTAATGGAACCATTCCCAAATCTAAAGAATTTTGGAAAAGTAAAGCATCATCCATTTCACTAGCCACAAGATCCTGGGAAAAAGTCCATCAAAAAGTCCTGTTCTCAGCCCTAGCTTTTGCTCAGTAACTCTTCCCTGGTGACTGCAATTTTCCTTAATTTCTCTTTTCCATCCAATTCCCAATTTACAGAATGTTATTTGTATCCTTTATATAGTGAAGACTGATGCAAGTTCACCTGTCATCTAGCATTTTTCTATTATTAATTCTCCAAACTCACATTCTATAGGACCAATGCACGCTTTATCTTCCATTTCTTAAAAAAAAATCTGCAGAAATTCTTACCCATCAGTTTTTACATTTCTGATTAGCTTTATCTCATACTGTACTTTTTTATCATCAATTATTTTATCTTTTTTTGCTGTTGCTAAACACTGTCCAATCATCTTTACGTGAGGCTGTCAGAAAGGAGGCGTCTTTGAAAGGTGATTGAAGGAATATAATTCATATTTGGATAGAATTTATACAGGTCTGCATCATTTAAGATGCTACTCACTATTCATAAAGTAATATATATTAATGGAAGCTATACATGAGGGTTAAAATCGCCATTCAATCCATGTACAGGTAGCTCATTTTCAAAAGGAAAATCAAACCTAATTCTGCCGCTTTGCTCCATCTTCCTCTGCTCCTACTACTCTTCCCATTTTTCCTCAGATACATTTACTCCTGGAGGTACAGTGTCATCCTTCAAAAACTAGTTTGCTAAATTACTTTCCTAGAGCTTTGAATGACTGAGCAGTAATGTAATGACACTGAAGACTTGATTACCAAACCTCCATGCTATGCATCAGACTAAAATATCTGACACCATGTTACCAGCTGTCTAACCCCTTTCTGATCTGCCATTCCCTTACTTTTCATTCAGGGGAAGATTCAAATAAACTGCAGATTTGCCACTGCCCGTTGCATAGTTATCTACACTCATTATCTCTTCCCTGTAATGTGTCATCCATAATCCTGGGGCAATACTGTACTGTTTTCTCCCCCCAGGAGATAAACAAAAGGATAGATTTCCCAGTAACCAAATGGGAGAGAAACAACAGACATGACATTGCAATTAACCACTGGCCATTTCCTATTGGTTGGAGAAGCCAGAATACAGAAAGCAAAAGCCCACAGAGAAATTGGTCCCACAGCTCACTGGAAAACATTCATTGTGGTTTCATTTCCTTTTTTTAAAAAAAAAGTTCTTGAAAAATTCAAATCGATATACTAGGTCTTTAATTGAGCCACAACAGGAGACATTGTGACAGGTAACAAACAACTCAAAGGGCTAGCTTAAAAACGAGTCTTAAAGGAGGCTCAAAAGAAGCAAGAAGAGAGAAGACCCCAAAATCTTGACTGACAATGGTGATGTGACAATAATTACGGACGTGAAAGAGATTGGAACTGGAGGAAAAATGCAGAGTTCTCAAAGGGTTGATGGGCTGGAAGATGTCATGGAAGACCGAAAAGGTGGAGCGTAATTTTAGAATTAGGGATCTCTAGGCACCAGGTTACTCATGTGATTTAGGAATACAGGCAGTAACAGGATGAGATCAAGTTTACCAAACACAGAATAGCATCCCACTCAGGAAAAGGAATTATATAACATTGTGAGAGCCTCATCCAGTTCAGAGGCAGATGAAAATGCTTTCATCTTCACTGCAGTTCAGTTTTACTCACAGCTACCCAACAATTCTTCATTGACACAAACTTACATTAAGGGCTTTAGGAAGAGGGCTAACTTGTGTTTCTGTTTATACTGTCATCGCCCTCTGGAAAAGATTATTGAAACATGTGGTGAGAATTAATTCTCTTCAGTGTTTGTAAAGGGAGTCAGACAAGTTCCTGAACTGAGCCAATATGGCTTGCTACAGAGGGGGGGGGGAATGCCAGTCACCTAGTGTTTGGTTGATTGTCTTAGCAACCAGGAATTTGCCAACATGCTTTTGACCTAGTTACTGATATCCCCCACCCCCCATTTTTTTGTGCATAGTTAAGCACTGGGACACCACAGTACACAGGAGTTTGATTTTCATATCGATTGGATTTCATGGACTTGATAGATCTTGCCTGACCTGCTCCCTTGTTGAAAAGCAAATGAAAAGTTCTGCAGCCATTTGCAAATAAGTGGTGAGAATGAATTAAGATAATCTGATGGCCTTCCACATTTGTATCTTTTCTTTGATCTGATAAAATGCCCTTCAAATTGACCTCAATGGCTTTCAGTCATGAAGAAAGATGGGGAACAAACAAGTCAGTACTTTTAATCCAGTGCTCTGCCATTAAGTAGTGATTTAGGCAAGGGCAAAGTTGGCCTGCTGCTGAGGGTCACCCATCCAGAATGGGTTAAGTATTCCCCACAGTCTGTCAAACTATTTGGAGTTAGTGGCTTTAGGAGAAGATGGCAGAAAACTAAGAATAAATTTAAAAATCACATTGGATATTTCACATCCTTATTCACAAGGTTAAATTAAAAGTCAGTGCAGAAAGGAACAAGAAATATCCAGTTGTTTTATAAAAGCAGTATTTGACTGCATTACAATACAAGCTCAATGTCAAGGTGAAGTTAATGAATGCAGATTCTAAACACTTTACAGTATCTAATTTTTCATTACACAGTCAACCGCAGGCTTCAGACATGCCTCCTGGCTGCATAAAGTGAATAAATTACCACAGTTCAAGAATATGAACTCATGGTGAGTGAAGTAGGAGTTAGTTTATTTTAAAAATCATAATATTTAGAGGAAATGTTGCCATCGGGTCTCCTTTGCAACATCAAATTATTGCAAAGAATTATCTTGTAACATTATTCCTTGGCCATTTCTGAATATTTGTCTGTGAACAGCAAATTGCAGAGAGGGTACGGTTTGACTGGATGAACTGCTGAGCTGTCAGGTACATTACTAAACATATCACTAGGGAAGACCACAGCCCTCTATTGATATAACAAAGAAGATTGTGCTCTGAATACCAACAATCATCCTTTCAATCAAATTATAGAAATTTAAAAATGGATCATAAAACAGAGGCAATGTTTAAAAAATATCAAGAAAATGTTTCTATCAATTAAATTAAGGCAATGCAAAAAGCCAATAGAATCTATCCAAACATTTTGATTCAAGTCAAGGGACTCCTACATTACTACAATTAAAGCCACAACTTAGGGGTGTATGTATTAGTTGGTCCCCACCATCTATATACAAACACCTGTTAGTCACACCAAAACATGATTCAGAGCTCTTGCTCCTTTTTCTCTCACCTCATTGACTCAAGGCTAGTATCAGCAGTGATGAATTACACCCCTAAACAGTGCCACATCTTACTGCCAATAATAACAATTAAATACGTTCCCCAGCAAGAATGACCACAAAAAAAAAGCAGGAGGATCACGTATTTGATCAAATTAGTCATTCCTGCCTCAAGGTTCTGTACAAATAATCAATGTATAACTGCACTGATAAGGTTAAATCTAGAAATATCAAACCAACTTTGAACAAACTGATTGTGGATTTATACATCAAATTATTAATTGAAGAGCTAATGACCTTTGTAACAGCATATCAGAAATAGATTCTCAAGGAAATCAAAATGAAGAGGAAATGCAAGGACAAAAGTATGCAGAAGAAAAATTTGGCATATGGTGATGCCTTGGCCCAGCTTTAATTTTCCAAGTGAATATTAAAACAGGATCTTTGAACCAATCAGTTCATGTTACTATCTTTGGTCCAAACAAGTAATATCCCAATCCCAAGGACCAATCCTGTACCCTGATTTCTTTATTCATCTTTCCTTCAACCCCCTATCAAATAAACACTGACATGACAGTTGACATAGTGCCATCTGATCAGGATAATATTACAATGCTTTTGGAAAGATCTTACTGTACGGAGATGGCAGCTATTTTTTCCTGCATCAACTACTTGTGAAGTGTAGTCATTGTTGCAACTGGCTATAAACTGTAATGGCATGTCCCGAGATCATGGAAGGCCTGATATTTTTCCTCTACTTCAATCATTAACTCTACCAGTGCATTCCAAAACCACTTTGTAAATAATGTTTCTCCATCCCTATCCTAAATTGTCTCAAGTTTATCTTTCAACTACATCCCCTTGTTCTAATCTTTAATCACTGAACAGTTTTTAACTACCTCATTCCATCATTGTGTGTCCTTTTTTTCTGAAGAAAGCCCTGATTTTTTAAGACTTTTTGAAAATATTTTGGTTGTTGCACTTGGTCTGGCTGAGCCAAGTTTATCAAAATAATCATTTTTATTTAGTTTATCACAAGCTCTCTGATAATTAAAACTGACTTATTTTCATTCAAACCCAACTAATATCTGTTCCCATTGCAGAACTGTAACAAATATTTGAGAACTGTGACCAAACACAAACTCTTAAAACCTGTTAGAAGTTAATCTGCTGACCAAACTTTTCTAGAATTGAGCACTCCAAGATTCCTAGTGCAAAGTTGTTTGGAAGAGTGATTTGTTAACCTTTTTTTATATAAACAAAATGAACAACAATGACTCCTTTTTCAATGTGGGTTATCTGGATGCCAATGTAAGGAAAGTAATCCAGTCAGAGAGAACTGTGTAGTCTCTAATTAAACACGCTTTGTTCTAAAGACATACATGATACCTAGTAGCATGCCCTGCCAGGAAATGATGCTAACTATTCATTGAATGAAGTTATGTTTAAGTACTTAATGGAAACATTAAATTTCTACATAAATTACTTTTATACAATAAAATATTTTTTCACTGTGTTGTATAAAGGCGCAGCTTTGAAATTGTTAGAATTGCATATTCTTAGCATCATTCTTCTCCGATCTAGCAAGCATTATCTTTGACTGACTACCAATATTAATCACAGTTCAGGAGAGGTGCAGTTAAACCTACTCAAGAATCTTTTGATAAACACTTACACTATTCAACAAAATTCTTAGCTACCTTGCCTGTGCCAACATACATTTATACATTATTCCATACCGATAATGCCCAGACAAATAACTTTTTTTAACAATAAAATGTTACAAAAATGATTTTGTTTTTCTGTACATTTAGCTTCTAAATTTGAACAGGGATAATAAAATTGATTGGTTTAGACCTGTGCAATGGTTTTGTCTTCTAATGAAGAGGGCCAAGAAATACTTTGACACCTGGAAAGGTGCATTGTTTGTTTGGGGTGTGGCAAGCCCAAAGACACGTGGATGGCAGGTTAATTGGTTACAAAACATTCCCCCTAGTGTGCAGATAACTGATGGAATCTGAGGGGAGTTCATGGGAACATGAGAAGAATAGGTCACAACAAAAATTAGGGGTGGGGGAATGGGAATGCTCTGAGAGCTAGCAATAGATTGGATGGGCCAACTGACTTCCTTCAGTGATACAAATAAAACAGAGAGCCAATGCACATCTTTGCAAGGTCAAGCTGCTGCAGAGTTGTATAGTACTTGATGCCAAAGGTGTTGTCCACAATAGAACAAGTCTTCCACTGGAATGAGCTATATGTTTTTATCTTCAAAAGGGGACATGTCTACAGCTGGCTCCCAATGCTGAATGTCTTGGTGTGGAGCCAGCTGAGGTAGGTCTCCAAGTACTGCTGGAGGAAGCCTCACGTCTGCTGTAACGGTCTGCTTTGGCACAAGCACCCCACATGTGGCCGTAGATCGATTTTATGAAAATGCATCCAGACATATGCTGCATATCTGGAAGTGTCATCATACATTAAGTGTCAACTGCACAGTATGTGGAAGAAAAACACAAACCTTGAAGTCAACTTGATAAATCCCCAATCTCAAAAAGGGAATAGTATACGACTGCAAAACACCATTTAATTTCTAGAACATGGTACCTTCAGTTGCAAGAAAGGGAAATAACAGCACAAGGAAATACAGGTGCACACACATTTTGTACCACTATGCACACAAAATGTCAGAGCATCAGCATGTCACAGTCCTTTGCCTCCGCCCTACACTTTAGCCTTCACCATTTAAAATATCAGGTTTTACATCATGTTTGAATGGACGTGCCAAATATCACAATTTTTTAAATCAAACAAGATCCACCCACTGATGAATGCAGGCTGCATAATCCTTAAAATCACCAACAATTCAAGAGGGAGGACAGAGTAAACATAGTCCCTTGAAATAAAAAGTGGGAGGGCAGAAAAATGAACACCTCATTTTTATATTGCACAACATTACTTCAGTGAAGCTCACCCCATGATAAAAGTGTGGCTCAGTGACCCAGCCTTGAGTAGACCACAATACACCACAAGTATGCTCCACGCACCATTCAAGAAATTAAACGTTAACCCAAGAAAGCAGTTTAATTTTACCATGACATTTTCACTCATTGACTTCCATTGTAAGTGTGCATGAAGGATTTTAAATGGAAAAATATTGAAGGGTGCACTTGATTTTTATTTTAAACTTCATTCACATGGTATCAAAAGAGATTACACTTTTTTGTTTCAATCTGTTACTACAGGCAATAAGTATTTTGCAGTTTCTTCATTGGTAAAACTGACCACACAGACTGGGAAAAGTCTTTGGTTTGATTCCAAGACACAACCTCCAGCTGCCACTTCATGTGCACTTTTGATGGGACATTAACTTGTTGCACCAACAGCCTCTTAGGAAGACACTAACTTGAAATATGGTAACGTTTTCTCCATATCATGGCAAGTATTTATCACTCAAGAAACATCTGGACATTATCTCATAACAGATTAAGGATTAGTGGAATGCACAAATTGCCTGTTATGTCTCCTCAACTCCAAAACTTTTAATTTGGTATAAAACACTTCAGCTGTAAAGCTTCTCAGGCTATACCGAGATCATGAAAGGTGCTGAGTACACACCATCTCTTTCACTTAAATAAACTGCATGGAATTGGTTAATTAGGATTGGACCAGGTGAGCAGTTGATACTTCTGGCCTCAAGCTACAGGGGGGAAAAATTGGTTAAGCTTCTACCTTCTGACCCAGTCTCTGCAGTACCCAAAACAGAACTTTACACACAGCCATATAAAGTGATATCTTAAAAAAAATAGCTAAATGGGTATGTTTAAGAAGCATGCTGGTGCAGGATACGGAAGTAGACAGGATTAGGGAGAGAATTCGATAAATTAGGGCTAAATCAGGTGATATAACAGCCAGAGATAGAAGTATTAAGGGGTCTAAGAGAAACAGAATGGGTCCGAGTTAGGATGCTGATAGCTGTTCTGAGAAAGCTCTGGCTTGTGCAGGATACTAGCTGGAAAAAAAAACACTGTTCCTTCCAACCTTCACTATTGCAATGATGGTCAAGGATTTCAGCAGCAGATGGCCAAACGCAAGGATTTTTTTTGGTCGATGATCCAAAAGAGGAAGCTCACCTCAGCGTAAAATACTAAACTTGCTTTGGATTAATTCAGTCTCGTACAGGCCAGGAGCCGAGCTGGGGAACAAACTTTGTGCTGGGATTGAAGACAAAGGCAATGGTTGGAGGAAATGTTGTCTTGTTTAATGCAGGATGATAAAGAATTGGGACAAGTCAGTGCAGTAAATGGTGAGGTAATTGGGTGTTCTCAGCTCACACCTAGAGTCAGGCATTGTGTTTTTGCAATATTGGCAAAGAGCAGGGCGTAAATAGGAAACAAGGGCGCTACGGTCCAAAGAGGAAACAGTGTGAACTCATGAAGAGAAGCCATGAGGTGATGATCTGGCTTCAACTGCAATAGGTTAGTGTTGAGTCAGATCAGATCAAGTAAAACTCAGTCCAGTTGGACAATGCCAGAGAGGAAGACTTTTCAATCAGATTAAAGACAAGTATGGATTTGGTGGCAACAACACTTTGAAGAAAAGAATGATGTAGATGAAGTGGTGCTTTGCCAAATAAAACATCAAGACAAAGTAGCCTGATGAAGGGTTGATAGTAGTTGAGAGCTGGAAACCGATACCACCACCAGCCAAAGCAGAAGTTGTCAAGGGAGCACCAAGTGGCCATTGTCGACAAGATAAACTTGGATAGGTACGAGGAAATGAGGAAGAAGTTGAGAGAAAAAAAGCATCATGCTGCTGCAGCAATCAGCAGTTGCCACAGCTCCATCTTACAAAAGTCAGAACAATAAAATCATATCTGATTTGTTCCAATTCATTTAAAGTCAAAACAAGGCCTTGCAGGGTCGTATCAGAAAGCATTTCTTCACACAACACACAGATCAAATGTTTTGCCAATTTAGTTTTGGTTCCACCTTGGAATTAATTTAAGTAATTTGCTGAACACCCACTCCCTTCCTGATTATTAAGGTGGAACCAAATAGGCTCACAGGAAACAGAGTAGGAAATGAAGTTCATTAAGCATACTCCATCATTTAAACAGGGCTGGTTGAAGCACACCTCTTATATTTATCTGCTTTAATCCACATCTCTTATAATTGTGTCCAACAAAATTCTACCAACATTAAACCCAGAAGTCTTATTTGATACCCACAGCTTTCAGGGGAAACCATTCCAGATATCCTACATCTCTCATGAAGTTACGTTTCCTGAGAGCAGCCTTATATTAACTTTAGTTGATTAAATCGTCCCCTCCACATGGGGATAATTTCACTACTTCCCATGCCCTCAGAATATTTTCTACGTTAAATCAATAAAGAGTGAGCTGTACAATTCATGGAGCCACTCTTCAAATGGAAGGGGTTTGATCTCTGGCTTACAAGAAGTGGTAAAACTCCTCGCCACCCCATTTAGTGTTATTGTATAATTAACAGCGTGCAAAAAGAGGGCAAGTTCATTCACGTTTTGATTCCTCACCTGAGGAAAAATTCGTCCTGATGCAAAATCCACCTGTAGTTTGTTTAAATTTGAGGAGGGTGTGACTGATCGTAAACCAAAGCCCTGATTAATATCCCTCCCCTTGTAGTTTAACAATCTAGTCGCGATGAAGGGCCTCGACCCGAAACGTCGACCGGCCGTTTCCCTCTACAGACGTTGCCAGGCCCGATGAATTCCTCCAGCAGTTTGTTTGTTTTTGCTCCAGTGTCCTAACTACTTCGAAGTTAATTGAAACAACAGCCCAGGTCGGTCAGCAGTCAAAGCCAGGACTCGACAAGTAGCAAACTAACGAGCGGCCGGACAACTGTCTCTGCCTGGGCGCATTTTTTTTTAATTACCGAGGGAACAGCGAAATTCATTTCTGGCGAAAAGTCATCAACCCAAATTATTAGGAAGATGCCTGAATTGAGGAGTATTTTCTGATTATATTTCAGATTTCGAACACCTGCGGTATTTTACTTCATCGGCCCGGATTACTGTTTAACACAGGAAATAATGGCAGTTAACGTTTCCCCTTGTTTTATGCGTAACGCTGCCTCCAGATTCACACGTGTGCAGTACAGGTTACAGCAATGTAAAATAGCAAGACAAACAAAAATGCAAATAAGCCACAGACTGCAGAGAGAAGAAACACCTCAAAGCACACTATTTTGAAAACTGGGCAAACCTCCCACACCCCCGTCGCCAGCAGGGAGCCAGCTGCACACCTTGGAGTTAAGAACTGAAAGTCTAGCTTCTGATATCGCATTTTGCTTCGTGTTACGGTGAGACTCGAATAACCCAAAATGTTAACCCGAAAATTGACAAGTACAAGTACAACATCGTTCTGTACCCAAAATAAAACAATCCAAATTACAGAAGGGGTGTTCACATCAGCAACACTCTCAAGGAGGGAGGCAGGCGCGTAAAGATTGCAACACCTCGCGTTGCTCTTTAGATACAAAGAGAACGTTGCCCTCCCTTGTTTAGTGAATGTAGAAGACACAGGACAAGACCCAATAGACGGATCAGGTCTGTCCCAATACTCACAGCT
>JARFYF010000084.1:85436166-85448690 GCA_030265395.1 Rhina ancylostomus | reverse complement strand
TTCTCACCTGTTCACCGGGGAATTGGAGAGGTTGCACAGTTCTCAGATGTGCATAATCCTTTACACATTCCTTAATGTTTCTGGGGTCAGCAGTTTCATGTTCAACTTCTATTTCCACTGTTGTTTGGGTCAACAAGAAGTCTATCCTGGAGTGAACTGACCCAGCTGGTCTCAACCAGATGTATTCGTGTTGCTCCAGCTTCAGGGTTATTGTAGACCACTGTATCCTTTACCATTGTCTAGTTTGTGATTGGCTTTGTAGTTCAAGGTCTAAATTTGCTTTACAACAGTTACTTTGTCCCAGCCTGCCAAAGACATGTGTAAACTGCTGCACTTTCCCTAGGTTTGGAGATGTGGCCTGATCTCACCTGGGGGCTGAGATTTGTTGCAGATAAGCAGTTGACATTGTTGAGGGGGAACCCTACTTTGTTCTCGATCAGAGTCGTTTCTTCTGTCCAACTCCTCTTTGTTGTCATTGCTCCCAGATTCCCAGAACTGGGATGCATTTGGAGCTATAACACTCCCATTCTCTCAAAGCTGGGACATCCTACTCCTGAATTTCCAAGTGCAAATCAGCTCCATATTTCACATTTCATAATCTTCCTCCTTTACAACAATTTGTGCATCATTTCTCAGTTTTATGAAGACAGTCGTATTCACTTAAAACTTGCACCAAGATTTTCACCTACACCCAGATAATTTATCATCTTAAAAATAGGGCCTGTCATTTGTCTCCTTTTCCTTTATGTATTAAAGTCATTTTTTACTTACCCTTTTTTTTGCTATTTTTAAACATGCATGCTTTGTCTTCTGAATTTCCTTTTTAATTTCACTGCTGCATTTTATTCCTTTAGTGCTGTACAAGTGTAAGCTCTGTATTCTCTCTAAGACTGACAGTCTGTTGGAAATATTGTGCACACTGCTCAGTTGCAGTAAATTCTAGTTTGAGACTGTACGACTTCCATCCAACAGTTTCCTAACTTCCTTCTCACGACAGCCTCTCTCTGGCTTGACATTGGCTTGCATTCAGATACTGTGCCCTCTTGAACTGTGGCAACAGCACTACAAAAAATTTTTTTGTCTCTGTTTGGATTGCATTCAAGCCCAATTCACATTGTTTTAACCAACTGCATCAACTGATGGCCGTCTTCCATCTAATACTATTTCTGAATCTTTCTATTGCACAGGACTCAAAGACAAATTAAAACTGTAATGAGCTGCTTTGGGTTGAAAACAACCACAGCAAGATACAAATACCAGAAATCTTAAAAGCATGAAACTTCTGGATATATTTCATTTGAGGGTTAGATTGAACACAATTTTGGTAAAAGATCATGCACAGCTTGCTCTGTATACAGAACCTTTTTCTTTTCCAACATGACTTTTGCTTCATTTGTCTGGATTATGGCAAATGTACACTAAGTGGCATTAACACAGACACACATTTTGGAACGTGAATATTCCACATTCCAAAGCCACATATTTTGGAATATTCACATCATGCAGACCACAGAAAACACCAGAGATCAATATGAGAGAGAAAGTGGACATTGATAAAGATATTCCTTGGGTTTTTCTTCCCAATTATCCAAGGCATTCTCTCACCAAGTAATCATACCAAAGCTGATTATCTGTCTATTACATTGTCATCTTGTGGGTTTTTGTTGGATGAAAGTTGACTGTCACATTCCCACATTTTATTGTCAAATTGTGAATGTGGCTGGCGTCAGGTGTCCTATTTGTCACATCATTCCAACCATGGTTATTTTGTCAACATTTTCTAAACCATTTGAAGAAATGCATGGTGTAAACTGGTTTGCACCAAATTTTACGGTGTTACCACCTTTGGAAGCAGAGAAAATATTTTTCTTATCCATCATTGAGAGCTGCATGAATTTGTACAAGTAAATGACCATCAACATCAAATATAGCAAATTAAACATCTTGACAAAATACACCAAAACTTCCAATTAGGTCCAATAAAGTAAATGCCCTAAAAAAAAAACAACCATGGGAGGTGTAAAAGACAGAAGTTGCACTGATGCAGCACTTTTCACAAACTCAGGAAGACAAGCACGTTATGGCTAATTAAGAACATAGAAAAGTACAACACAGGAAGAGGCCCTTAAGCCCATGATGTTTGTGCTGACCAAGATGCCAATTTAAGATTAAGATTTCTTTATTAGTCACACATACATCAAAACACACAGTGAAATGCATCTTTTGTGTAGTGTGTTCTGGGAGCAGCCCGCAAGTGTCACCTCGCTTCTGGCACCAACACAGCATGCCCTCAACTTCCTAACCCATACATCTTTGGAATGTGGGAGGAAACCCACGCAGACATGGGGAGAACATACAAACTCCTTACAGTGGCCGGAATTGAACCTGGGTCACTGGCACTGTAGAGTGTTACGCTAACCACTACACTACTGTGCCTGCCCTTAATTAATCCCATTTGCCTGCACATGTTCCATATCTCTCCATCCACTTCATGTCCATGTGTCTGTCTAAATGCCTTTAAAATATTGCTATAATATCTGTTCCACCACCTCCCCTTGCAGCACATTCCAGGCACCGATAACTCTCTTTAAAAATACTCGCCTCACACATTTCCTGCAAACTTTTCCCCCCCTCACCATAAAGCTATGCCCTCTAGTATTTGACATTTCCACCCTGTGGAGAAGGCTCTATGTACGCTATCAATGCCCCTCAGAAATTTATATACTTCGATCAGGTTGCACCTCAGCCTCGAGACTCCAAAGAAAACAATCCAAGTTTTGCAACCTCTCCTCACAGGTAATGCTCTCTAATCCATGGGTCGTCCTGGTGAACCTCTTTTGCACTCTCTCCAAAGGCTTCACATCCTTCCTATAATGCAGTGACCAAAACTGCACACAATATTCCAAATAGGACCTAACCAAAGTTTTATATAGTTGCAACATTTATGGAGACATAAGAGATGGCAGATGCTGGAAATTGGAACAACAAACAATCCTCTGACTTTTATACTCAGCACTTTGACCAATAAAGTCAAGTATGTAGTACACCTTCATTACCGCCCTATATACTTGTGTTGCAACTTTCAGAGAGCTAAGAACTTGCACCCCAAGATCCCACTGTACATCAATGCTCCAAAGGGTCCTGCCATGAGCTGTGCACTTTCCTCTTACATTTCACCTCCCAAAGTGCAACACCTCACACTTGTCCAGATTAAACTCCATCCGGCATTTCTCCACCCATATTTCCAACTGACTATATCCTGTTGTGTACCTTGATGACCTTCCTCACTATGCATAATTCTGCCAATTTTCATGTCATCTGTGAGCTTACTTATCAGCCCACCTACATTCTCATCTAAATTATCTGTATACATTACAAACAACAGATCCCAGCACTGATCCCTACACAACACCACTGGTCACAGACCTCCAGTCAGAATAACACCCCTCCACCAGTATCCTGTATCTTGTATAGGCAGTGATGAACTTTTAAAGTGTCATCACTGTTGTAATACGGGATATGTGACAGTCAACTTTCTTCCAGTAAAATCCCACGAAATGACAATGTATTAAACAGATAATCAGTTTTGGTGTGATTGCTCGATGGCGATATAATGGCTTGAACAATTGGGAAATAAACCCTTGCTCTTCTGTGAAAGAGAGCTGGGGTGTAAATGAGAGCTCAAAGAGTATCATCCGAAAAATGGCACACATGATAATGCAGCACTCCCTCCATGTTAACAGAAAATTCTGGAAACCCTTAGCAGGTTAGGCAGTATCTGAGGAAAATGAAACAGATGTTAACATTACGAGTTTCCAGAATCTGCATTTATTTTGATCTTCATGTCATCCATTTTGCCTAGATTATAGAATGTCAATCTTGATTGTGTTCTGGAATGTGACCTGAACACACAATATTCTGTCTCAGATGACTATGCTTCCACTGACCTACGGTTGACATAGCAAGGAGAAATTATGTTGCTATAAAAATTAGGAGGTTAATTTTAAGGAATAGCTCTGATCTGGAGAGTTAGTTCATTAAGTTCTTTGATTCTAAACATTTTTGGTTTTCAATTTCCTCGATATCATTCTGATGAATCTATGCTGCACATTGCCCAGGGAAATATTTGTCGATTTTCCACCCCCCCCCCCCCCAAAAGATACAATGCCCAGGACCAAATGTGGTACTTCATGGCACTAACTCTAGATATCTTTCCACAAACACTTAAGAGAAGTCAATTAATTATCAAATGCAACAATCATTACCTAATGCAACAATTAAATGCAGCCTTGTACTGATCAGATAAAGTATTTAATCCAAAAATCTAAACTAACTTTCACCATCTCACAAAATACTTCAACCTTCTATTATCACAGCCAAAAGATGAACAATATAGACAAACATTATCAGTGCCATATAATCCTTTATAAAAGTTGATGATAAATGGGAAAGTTTCCATTTCTCAAGCAGAGAGCTAAGAATAAAGTCCTACACATCCTACTTCTGAAAATATTTACACATATGTTGGAATTAACTATTTGTTAACATTGTAGAATATGCTGACTCGAGTTGAGAGTTTGGAAAGAAATATGTTCTCTCTGTAGAAAATGCCAAAAATCTTTAAAGAATCAGTTTTCAAATTTGCTTAAGTTATCCATGGGATAAATTTTCTCAGTTAATCAACACAGGAAAAACAGCAATTTAAAAGTACATAGAAGAAACAGGGTTATCCAACCCTAGATTTAAATGTGACATTTTGGAAGAAGAAATATGTAGATGTCCCCTAACAACTGAAAAGATGTGCAGGGGAAGAGTATGGATCATTTCTTGAAGTGTTTTCATCATTGTAAAGCTGTTGGAAAAAAATGGACATTCAGCCCCATCAAGTGAGCAAGGGGAATGGTGAAATTGATTGTGAGGTTTCACTAGTTACCAGTGATTGGGAATGGTGAGTGTAGTCTTGGGCATTTGCTTTTTAAAAGGATGTCTAAATACAAAATAAAAATTAATAATTAAAAACATTTGTCTTGTATTCCGAAGTGCAAGAACATACCTCTGGAAGTACAGTGACCATTTAAATGTAGAAAAGTTAATATAGGGTTCAAAAGTAAGGGTCTTGATGGAGTAAATAAGGTGAAGCTATTACTACTGGCAGATAGATTAGTAACCCATGGTGACATTTACAATAATAGAAAGCAGCCAGGTGAGATGCAATTTTTTTTTAAAGAACAAAAGGAAAGTGGAATAAATTCAATAATGTGAATGAGAGAAAATTCAGTGATGATAGAAAAGAATGGATTGAGAACAATTAGATTCTTTCAAGTTCAATTTTTGTCATAGGTATACATACACAGGGTATAAAGGCCATGAAAATGAGACTTTAGCAGCAGCAGCACAGTATGAGCAGCAGCAAGATGAGAACAAACATAAGCTGAAATAAACTTAAATTAACATAAAGAGCAGGCACATGGGTTTTAAATCCTGTGAATCTGGAATTTGGAAAGAGAATAAAAATTACTGATGACCATCAAAACTACCAGTTTATTGTAACATGCTAGAAATGTTTAAGAAATGAAATTGTTGAACTCAGTATTGAGCTTGGAAAGCTGTAATCTGCCTAACTGAAATATGATGTGCTGTTCTTTGAATAATAAAATCATACCAGTTCAATAAAAGATGCCATAAAACTAAATCAAAAATTAAATCCAAGTCTATAACCATTCAGTACAATTATTGGTAAATTTTTCCCAACTCTTCTGTGATTTATAACGTTAGTCATAAAAATACAAGATTAAGTAACATTTTCATATTTAAACAACTGGCAAGAACATCCATTCAAGTCTTATAGGCTGTATGAAACTGTGGGAACATCAGGAATTTCTAGCATATTTCCCTACCTTTGATAAAAATACAAGGAAGATGTATGTGGAGTAGAATGGGGAAGGCAAAAGGATTTATGCTGAGACTATAAATTGTTAGCCTTTATCCAATGCCATTGGGCATAGTAGGGATGCAGCAGTTAAATTACTGGACAAATTATTCAGAGACCTAGCCTAACAATCTCAAGTTCTGTTATTAATCTGGAATTTGGGAAAAGAACGAATAGTGATGATGACCACAGAAACTACTGGATTAAAGTAACATGCTAGAAATGCTTAGGAAATGAAATTGTTGAACTCAGTATTGAGCTTGGAAAGCTGTAATCTGCCGAACTGAAATATGATGTGCAGTTCCTTGATTAATAAATCATACCATTTCAACAAAATGTATAAAAAAGTAAATCCAAGGTCATATGTCTCTGCCATGTAACCATGGAGATCACACACCCAATAATTTTCTTCATTACTCATCTTTTATTTGCAAATCAGAAATGCAATTTGCCATATCTGCATCCTCAAATTCTCATGTGGCTGAAGTCCTATACAACACTAGTTTAATTTAGATGTGGTGCTAAGTCTGAAAGTAACCATAAAAAAAGGCAGAATTTACCAAAGAAACAGAATAAAACATTCTAAATAGCTTTCTAAACCACTGAAAGTGACGTTAAAAATATTACTACAACTTGTTTTATATACATTTGCACATTTAAAAACCATTTCAAGTTTCACATAATGGGTGCTAAAACACAAACCAAATCATAACTATTACAGCTTAAAAAGTGTCACATTGAGCACAGTATTTATCAATAGAATAGTGCATTTAAAATGACAAATTAAATTCTAAATTGATACACGATCCATCCCTGTGTAGACAGGAAAGGGCATGTCAAAACCACAGTGCATATTAATATCCCTGGTTATACAACGTTCTTTGAAAAAACACCAATAGACACTACTTGCCTTCAGCCTACTGTTCTTCAAATATTTCTACCAAAGGACAGGTTCAACTCGAGCTGGATGCATTCACTGAAGTTTAATGATAAACACTTAAAACCTCTACGTCCTGACTTTCATCAGGGCATCCTGATAACCAACTCTGAAGTAATGATTATTTGATGACTGCTATTTATGATAAATTATTCCCCATTGATTTCCCGTGGTTTTAACCTCAATATTAATTAAACTCTTGTAGTAATAGACATAGGGAGTGAAGGCCAACTATCATCTTCACATGTAGGGTTTGACAGCCCAGAATAATTGGACCATGAAATGGAGAAATAATTCAGTCCTAATTCAAGTCATAATTGTCATTTTTGACTTCCCTGTTATAACTTCTTACATCAACACTTAGAATGGAAAATGCATGTTGTAATTTGTTACACTATAACAATGGCTTCCTGACAGGAAGTGGTACAGCTCTGCCTCTGGATGAAGATTGTAATTAAGAGTATGATAGCTTACATCAGTAATTTCCACCATAAATAGTAATGTAGAAAGCTGCGATGCAAGTATTTTAAACAAGAAGGGCAGATAGAAGGAAATTGACTTTTATATTATAGACAGTGGCATTGATCAGCTTCACTGAAAATATTTAATGAAGACCATTGAGCAACTGCCTTCCATTTACTCAAATGGATTAGTGTAGGTGTTAATATATACAATGCCTTTTATTTTACATTTGTATCTCATATTTCTTCCAAATAATTCAATTTCAGTACTTACATCTAGAAGATGATTCTTGAAAAGTTCAAACTTTATACCATTAGAAATAAATCTCTTCACATTCTTTCTCACTGCAATATCATACCATGTATTCAATCAACTTTCTGCTGGAGAGGAGCTAATCCACAGGAAAAATAAGAAACTTTTACCCTTGATTCTGGAATAGGTTGAAATTTTGTTGATAACAAAAAGATTTCTACATGCTTCTTAGTGTAATAAAATCATAACCTTGTTCACATTCAACATCCTTCATTCTATAAAAGTTAAAAGCAGCTCACATTTTCATGAGTTTGTAAAATGTGGGAAAACTAAGGGTGCAATTTGTAAGGTCAAATTATATTCTAAGACTGCATTTTGTGCTGGCTTTCAGTTCAGCATGAAGTCTATGTTCAGGGAAGGTGAAGGTTCCAAATACATGCTCGCTAAAGTAGTTTATGCAGCTAAATTAAATATACTTATTTTTAAACACAAAATATAAAATGCTGGAACTACTCAGCCTGCATCCGTGGGGAAGAAAAAACAAAGTTAATGTTTCAGGTTAAAGACCCTTCATCACAGCTTTTATTTTATTATAGTTTACTTATTTTTAGGGTGTTTTGTGGACAATTAGTTTACGCTTGGAGATACTTAATTTTGTAAATCTGGAACTGGGCTTATATTATTAGGTGTACTTTAACCAAAAGAAATTGGAGAGAGGTTATCATTCCAATTATGCCGCACTGCTGGTCACCAGCAAAATGGTGTGTGTTTAGAGCTAAAAATCAAGTTCCTTATACCACAAAAAATATTACACTCAGACTCATGGGAATTCCTGGCCCCTGGCCGATCCAAATGGAGAAAGAGTATCCAAGAGGACACTAAGAACTTCAAGTCTCTTCATCAGGAGCACACAGAAGCCCAGCAAAAAACAGCTGAAGGAGCACAGCACCTCCCATTCTACTCACTCACCACCCACCCACGACGGAGATGGCAGTTCCCACAGTCACCTCAATACCCACAAAACTAGAGCAGAAGTTAATTCATCCTCGACCCCGAGTGACTGCCTCAGAGGTAACACGTGGAAAAACAGTTATTGTGATAAAATCTGAGGGCCAGAATTCCAGGTGTTAGAAGGTAAAAACGAGATTGGAGGAAGTTTCCAGGATCCCCGGGTAACCACAATAAGGCCCATTGGAAGTTTCTGGAAGAGAGTGAATAGATGCCCAGGATGATTAGTTACCTTTCCTTCCATGGTGCCTGCCTTCCTTAAGAAACAAAACCATTCCTGTCCTCTCCCTTCTGAGCCAGGGTGGGTTTCTGGGTGAGCAGGTTGGGTCCTTCCCTCTTCCAGTAGATGGATCGAGATGTGCAGAACTCTAGTGCCCTTTCTGGTTTCATGTGACTGCCCCTGTTACACCCCCAGAATTTGGCACAGGGTCCCGAGTATGAGACTGAGGAGACGGGAGTTACACTCCATTCATGTCAATAAAGGGGTCTCCAGAATGTTTCAATTCCAAATGGTTCACTTTAGCCAGAATCCTCTCTAGATATTATTCTTTTCGCCAGTTTCAATAAAGTCCATCATGCCATGCAGATACAGAGGGTGTGGGACACTTGACACAAATAATTTCACGCCCAGAAATTCTGCATCAGTCTGATGCACTGATTATTAAATAGTTAAAGAAAGACACCAGTATTGGTGCTTACAATTGATGCTGACAGCTCAAAAGTTTTAGGGGAGTTCAATTTACCCAAGACTATTCTGGCTAGCTTTACTAGACTGTTGTGTTAATTGGCTGTGTCTCTGATGAGCTGTTCCTGTATCCTGTTTAACCAAGTAAGTCCATGCTGGTTGCTGGTTCACAACTTTTGTGGATAACTGCGTGGAGTCTCTTGGATTTACCAGCAAGCTTGGAGGGTTATCGGGGAGCACACTTTGGTTGGATACATCAAAACACTTCTCTGCATTACTCATTCCTTCCTTGCATCCACTGTCCATTGATGCACTGCCAAGTGGGCTTTGTACCACTGGGATCTCCTCTATAGACTCCAAGCTTTGGCGATGAGATCCCTGGAAGTTCTTCTGGTCATTCTGTAGCATTCCTTCAGAGTTTTCCAGCGGTTCAGGAATGGAGCTAACTGTTGAGAACAATAACAAAAAGGATCAGATGAAGTACCAATGCATTCATGTTTTGTGAAGAAGGGCTGAGGCATGGTTTGGTCTGCCATGCTGGACTGAATTAGAATACACTGGCCTATGTTACCGCCCGGTTCTCTAAAGTATCAATTTTAAAACTGTCCTCGTGTTCAAATACCTCCATGCACACTCCTCCTTAGCTCTTTAACTCCTTTATGGTCTGCATGAATTCTCCATGCCCCTACAATTATGGCCATTGCATATTCTATTACTTCAGTACACCACCAGGTCTCTATGCCCCAAGCTCTCAAATTTCCTCCCCAAAGCCCTCTGCCTCTCTTTCCTCCTTTAAGAAACTTGTTAACCTACTTAGTTGACAAAACTTTTGCTCTAGTACCATCTATTGTGGCTCAGAACCAATGTTTTCTTTGATGGTCTTGGAAAGTATTTTCTAAGATAATTTTGCTATGTTAAAATATACTTCATAAATGAGACAAATGCAAAGTATTATGATGCTGTAAACTTGATATTATAAAATGCAAAGTACTGGAAATAGTAGGTCAGACACTATCTGTGGAGAAAGTACTTCATGGCCAATTGAGTACTTCTCAAATATTCTTAGTGTTATACTTGAATTGATTAGTTTGCACCCAGCAAGATCCCACAAATAGCAATGCAATAATTAATCAGATATAGCCTGTGTATTTTTCAATAGTTGGTTGCAATAGAAACATTTCATACCAGGAACATCTGTCCTGCTTTTCTGGAAAACTGCGCTACGAGATATTTAACAACCACCTGTAAGAGTAGATGGTATCTCACTGTAACATCTTATCCAAAAGACTGTGATTTGAAAGAGCTTCACAAAAGATTCAACTGTCTGAACCTTGTTAAATGGCACCTGGCTAAAGTCCCTATGTTCCTGATCAGTTGGTGCTGCTCTTACTGGTATCTATTTTTGCCCCTCGTTAAAGGTTAGTTATGATCAAAACATTTTATGCAAACAGATGATAACTGTGGTATTTGCAACATTCTCTCTTTTATGTGTACAATCTCAGAACAGCATTCAATGCTGCATTTAAATTCACCAACACAATCAGAGATGTGTTGGTGAGAACAAAGCTCTGAACACTGCAATCTCTGGAAGGAGATAAAGAGTTCTATGCCAATGACATGGGAGTAAATTTTCCTCACGTGCCCAGGGGATCAGAGAAGCAGGTGTTTGAATCTCATTTCTCTATGTCACAAGAGGCATCTCCATAACCAGCCCGTTCCCCGTTAGCCTGTGTATATAAAAACTGCAAAGAAATGCAAGTGCAACCAAGAGTGATATCAAATAGCGAGACAAAAACAAAAAATGCAGGGTGTGTAGAACATAGGGAGTGCAATAGGAGAGAAAGTTGTTCCACACATTCCTTAATAAAAGGTATTCAAAATTAAGGGGAGCTTCAAAAGAACATGGAGGAACTTCTTTGCTTGCAGGAGGGCCAGATACCAGAGGATACAGATTTAAATACAGTTGAGATATTTTATTTTTAAAGACAGCTGGTTTATGATGATCTGGAAAGTATTGCCTGATAGAGTTAGGGAATCAGATTTGATCATAATTTTCAAAAGGAGAATTGGATAAGTAATTGGAAGGTAAAAACATGCAGGGCAAATTCATATTTAATAGAAAGAAACTATGTGAACACACCACAGTATGATTATACCCACCTGACAATGGTATCTTTGTGGAACTGTTTAAAGAAAATAACATTATAGGATAAACCTTGCAGTGACAGAATTTGTAAAAATGTATTTCTTACCAGCAGATGTTCTCTCAGAAGTGAACTTAGTCTCATTAAAGTGAATGGTGCCTTTAGAACCATTTTTGATCTTCGTATTCACTGACTGGAAATAGACACATGAGAAGAGACTGAATGGAATGGATTGTGAACATTTGCACCATGTTAGAGTTCATGGTTGTGGTAAGAACATTGAACAGTATAGCACAGGAATAGGCCCTTCAGCCCATGATATCTGTGCCGAAGGTGATGCCAAATTAAACAAAGTTTCTTCTGCCTGCACGTGATCCACATCCCTCCATTCCCTGCGTATACACGTGCTTATCTAAAAGCCTCTTAAACACACTATCATATCTGCTTCCATCACTATCCCTGCCAGCCCATTCCAGGCACCCACCATTCTGAGTAAAACAAAGCTGCCCCACACATCTCCTTTAAACTTCTTTCACTTAAATGCATGTTCTCTATTATTTAACATTTCTACCCCGGGAAGAAGATTCTGACTCTCTACCCTATCTATGCTTCTCATAATTTTATAAACTTCTATCAAGTCTCCCCTCAGCCTCCGACACTCCAGATAAAGCAAATCAAGTTTGTTCAACCTCTCCTTCTAGCTCATACCTCTAATCCAGGCAGCATGCTGGCAAGCCTCTTCTGTACCCTTTCCAAAGCCTCCACATCCTTCCTGTAATGCAGCGACCAGAATTGTACACAATAGTCCAAGTGCGGCCTAACCAAAGTTTTGCTTCAAGATTCTTGCTCCAAGAAAGGCTTGCATGAATTTAGTGCCTTTCACCACTTCCAGGAGTCCCAAATGTTTTGCAGCTAATTAAATCATTTTAAAATGTCGTCACTGTTGTAATGTAGGACGTGTCCCCCGGTTTACACACATTGCTACAAATAACCATGGTTAGTAATGGCCAGAGAGTTTTTTTATGCTTAGAGAGGGATACATACAGGACAATACAGACAACTTGTCCCATCAAGAAGAGGAGGCAGGAGTTTTTCCCCGCCCCCCCG
>JARFYF010000084.1:85397477-85407699 GCA_030265395.1 Rhina ancylostomus | reverse complement strand
GCTTATCTGGTCTCTCTTTACAAGCAATATTGCACAGCTGTGTCAAAATTGAATGTGATCATTTCTCCAAAATGGGGCTTAAGCCTTTGGCCTTTTACTCAGAAATCAGAAAATTACCAAATGAACTATGGCTGACACCCAAAAATAGTTTTAGGAAACATAACTGGAAAAATTGCCACAAATTACAGACATCACTATACAAGTGAACAAAATATAACTGAAATACAAGTTATTTTACACTCTAAAATGCATAAGGGCAAGGCAGGAGTAATAGGCATACAAATGATGAGGTGCCTACACAATGTAACTACAATATTGGAATGCTCAGCCACAAATTTGGCATGCAATGGACGAAGCTGAGTGATCCCACTGAAGCTCTGCAGTTCTACCACATCCAGTCACAAATGGTGGTGGATAATTAACTAATAACAAGGGGGGGGGGGGGAGGAGGCTGCAAGAACATCCCCGCCATCAGTGATGACATCGCTGTGTACTTGAGTGCTAAAGAAAATGCTAAAGCCAGAAGTGCCAAATAGATGATACATCTTGGTTTCCTCCTGAGATTTCATCAGCATAGAAGCCAATCTTCTGATAATGCAGTTCACTTCCGATGATATCAAGAAACAGTGGACAACAATGGGTGCAGCAAAGGCCACAGGACTATCATCCCAGCTATAGTACTGAAGACCTGTGCTTCAGAATTAAAAGCACCTCTGACCAAGCTGTTCCACTATGGTAACAACAATGGCATCTACCCGACTTAAAGAAAATTGGCCACATATGTTGTGGTCACATAAAGCAAGACAAGTCATGTTACTTGCTGCACAAACAGTCTACTCTTGATCACCAGCAGAGTGATGGAAGCTGTTGCCCATGGTGCTATCAAGTGGCACTGACCCATCAATGCCCTGTATGGGATTCACTAGGAGTACTCTGTCACTGTCCAAGTTCAAAAATGGACCAAGAGTATGAGTGCCCATGTTATTAGGGCAGCATTTGATCCAATGTGGCATCAAGGGGCCCTGGAAAAATTGAAGTCAATGGGCATTAAGGGAAAAATACTACAAAGGATGGCTCTGGTTTTTGGAGATCAATCAGCTCTAGCACCAGGACATCACTCCGGCAGTGTCCTGGGCCCAACAATTTTCAGCTGCTTCATCAATTACCTTCTTTCCATCACAAGGTCAGAAGTGGGACTGCTCACCAATCCTTGCACAATATTCAATTCCATTTGCAATTCCTCAATAAATGAAGCAGCCGCTTCCTGCACGTAGGAAGATCTACACAAAATCCAGGCATTGAATGATAATGGCAGGTAACATTTACACCACTGAAGTGTCAGACAATGACCTTCACCAACAAGACACAATCTAACCAGCTACCCTTTTTGATGGCATTATTATCACAGAATCCTCGGAATTAATACTTTGGAGTTGCCATTGATCAGAAACTCATAAATACAGTGGCTACAAAAGCAGATCAGAGGCTGGGTTTTCTATGGTGAATGACTCACCTCCAGAAGCCCTTCCAGCATCTACAAGGCACAAGTATGTGATGGAATACTCCACCTGCCTGGATGTGCCCACAAGTCTCATGAAGGTTGACACCAATAGCATTCCATCCAACACCCTAAACATTTACTCCCTCTACTCCAGGTGCACAGTGACTGCAATGTGCACCATCCACAAAATGCACTCCAGTTACTTGCCCGGGGCTACTCCAATTGTACCTCTAAATTCCACAACCTCTGCCACTAAGAACAAGAAAAGCAGCTGCATGTGAACACCACCACTGCAGGTTCCCCTCCAAATCATACACTCTCTCTCCTTGAAAATATATTGTTGATCCTTCATTGTTGCTGGGGTTAATCCCTAGAACTTTCACACCAGCAGCATTGTGGAAGTAGCTTCACCAGAAGGACTGTTGCAGTTCAAGATGGCTGCTCGAGGGCAATTAAGATGGGCAATAAATGCTGGCCCTGTCAGCAATGCCCAGATCCTAAAAATGAATTTTTAAAAAAAAAACAGCTTTTATTTAGAATATGTTAAAATGTTCACAGGAGAAATCAAACATTTTAAAATCATTGATTTTAGGGCAGGTAACCAAAAACTAGGTCAGTAAAAGTGGAGAAACAGACCAAGGGAAATCTGAAACACCCCATACAAAGTGATAGTAAATGGTAATTCTTTTGGTTTCTTAACCAATAGAAAAACAACATTGACTTTGTGCGTAGGCTGCACACATTTCATGAAGCTTAAATTTGTCACCTGGGCAGGAAACCACTCAGGCTGAACATTATATCCAAAAAGTTAAAAAGAGTATCAATTCCAACAGAAGTACAATCATGTTTAATTCCACTAAAATTCCAATTGATTACTGAACAGAATTTAATTTGTTTTTAAGCATTAGTTCATTTAAGCACTTACAAACTTCATTATTATTAACCTTGGATTTCACAATCAGTAACAGAAACCACCCTCAAAATAACAGAGGACACCTCAAACAATTTACACCAGGTCCAAATCATTAGCATTGAATTTCCATTCCATTTTGGCATCGTTGGTACCATTTTTTGATCTTCAGCTATATTTTGTTTTGTTTGACGGCTCTTGATGTGGTGCCAATCAGTTCATTCTGTTTCTCCACACTTCCACAACACCCCCACCCCCTTCCCAATGCAGGATGTGTTAATATTAATTAGCTTTGATCTCAATAGCTGCAAACTGTCAGAGAAGCTGTTGTAACATTTTATAACAATGTGAGTGAGGTGTTTTGATCAAAAAATATGAAGCAAGCAAGAATGAGAAGAAATCACAACACTAATTTAAAGAATAACCTGCCGGAGATGAGGTTATAAAGGGTTGATCATAATTACATACGCAGAGTTTTGGGGACTGCACAGATTAGGAATCGATTTGAGGGTGGCACAGCGGCAAAGCTAATAGCAGCTCACTGTGCCAGAGGCACAGGTTCAATCCTGACCTTGGGTACGGTCTGTACAGAATTTGCACATTCAATGCCCTGATGTGATGAAATGATCTGTATGGATGGCAGGGTCTTGGTTTGTCTTATCAAAAGATGCATTTGCAACAGTGCAGTACTTCCCTCAGTAACATACTATTGTGTCAGCATAAACACTTTATTGTTCAAATAGAACTTGAAACCATAGGCTTCTGACTGAGAGATAAGAGCAGTCTGCAAGATGTGATCAGCTCAAAGGAGGGGAACTTTCAGAATTCAAGAGGCTAGTCAGCTGATGCCAATTATGAGGCAAAGGATCCGGGGGCTGAAAATGGGGGCAGAATTGGAAAAGCACAAAAGTTCTCGGTGCAAAATGTTGGTGGTCATAAGTAAGGTGGTCCCTTAAGACCAATAATGGTGATATTATACTGCAAAGAGAAAACCCCACCATTCATCAAGACCACAAATGATCCTTCACCTTAACTCCATCTACCTGCCCAATCCCCATATGCCTCAATGCTCCTGAATTCCTAAAAAACCTCAACTTTGAATACAGACAACTGAACATCACATCAAATCCAGGTGTGGAATTCCAGATATACTAAATCCATTCATCTTGCTTTTATTTACCCCATTGCTTACATCCTCAAGCTCAATTAGATTTGGCAAACTTGACTGCCCCATCGAAATGGCAATAACTGGGTTTTCTAATTGCACTTCCTTAATTATGTTTGCCTTTTCAAATTGAACTTCCTTAATTATGCATTCAACATTTTCAAATTGTCCGTCTCTCCGGTCCACTTCCTCCCTCCCTTCTTGAATAACAATGCTGCACTTTCCATTTTTCAATCCACCGGGTGAGACGGATATAGGAATTATAGACCAGTTCACTCAATGTCTTGTATAGAAATTCCTTATCAACGGTAGGTAAAAAGGACCCCGAGAAAATTTTCAAACACTGAGCCAAACTGAAAGGTTAAGCGAGGATTTACATAGAGTAGGGAATAATTGGCAAACCTGATTGAAATTTTTTTTTTGAAGGGGTGAGCAAATTAGAGAACAGCAGAACATCAGTGGTATCTCTTCATGCAGCTCGGTGAAAACCTTACAAACCCATGAATTAGGAGCAGGAATAGGCTGCTTGGGAGAGATGTGATGGAGGATTGAGGGGAGAATCGATAATAGTTGCTCCGATAGACAACTGGCGTGGGCACAATGGGCCTCCTTCTGTACTATAACCATTCTCCGATTCCAATTAATTTGATAAGTTCCAATTAAATCCCACAGTGCCTGCTTCTTTCTCTTATCCAGGATCCATAAACAGGATTGTCCTGGTAGACCTATTGTTTCTGCCTGCTCATGCTCCACCAAACTTCTCTCTTCATACCTTGACTCTATCCTGTCTCCCTTTGTCCAGTCCCTTCCCACCTACAATCAGGACACATCTCATGCCCTCCACCATTTTGCTAACTTCCAGCCTCATCCAAGAGATTTGGAGAAATCCTCGATTTTTAATGTCTAATGTGATTCACAATTTCATTATCCTGAGGAACGATTGGCAAGACTCTTATGGTGCATCATCAGACACATTAATAGTTAAAAGCACTTTTTAAAGACAAATCACATCTATCATGCATTTCCCCAGTACATGATATTGGGCTCAAGATATGTCCAATGAAAGCAGAAGATAAAAACTTCTCCCGACTTTGAGCAGCAGATAGTAATTTTTTAAAAAATACCACTTTAATATGCAGTTAGAAGCAAAAATAAATAATTCTCACAGGCACAATTGGGAGCAGGTTTTTGGATTATTAATCAGAAAATAAATAACTGTACAGAAGAACAATTTCACATTGGTGAAGTGCTTTCTTTGAAATATACTCAGTTGCAATAGCATCAAACATCAGTCTGCTGGTCAGAAAAGTGGCAAATGGAATTCAATCCAGAGAAAAGTGAGATAATGCATTAGGGGAAAGCAAAAAAGTAAGATTTTCACAGTTATTCAATGCTTTTCATGGCCCTTTTCAATTCATCCCAAAGTACCTTACACCACCAAAGGTATTTTGCAGGAATTTGCAAATAGTAATGTCCCATAAATAACAAAATGATAATGACTCAATAATTTGCCCTGTGATGGTGAGATAAAACTTCTCACCAGGATACCAGCAATAACTTTACTGCTCTCCTTTGAAATAGTGCCATGGAATCTTTCACATCCATCTGTGTGAGGGAATGGGATGATAAAAAACGCACATAGTAAATGGTAGGGGAGTGAGAACTGCTGAGGAATAGAAAAGACTTGGAGTGGATAATTATTTTCCGCAATTTGTAGAAGGATGAAAAAGATTAAAAGGTGAGTGGAGGAATTTTGTTTTAAAAGCCAAAGAGTTGTGGGTTTCTGAAACGCCCTGCCTGAAGGGGTGGTAGACGCAGAAGCACACATCATAGTAAAAATCACTTTGAGGAGCATTAGATGCTGCATTATCTACCATGAGTTGTGAGGTGTGATAAGCCTAGATAATTATTTTCTGGCTTGCCTATATACAATAGCCTGAATTGAGGGCTGGGACACATCAGTAACAATCATATTGAATGGTGGGACAGGCATGAGGGGCTTGGTGGCCTACGCCTATTCCTATTTGCTTCTGCCCTTGTTAATGGACTCCTACTATAAGTAGTTCTGTGATTCAAGACAAACTCAAATTTAGAAATCCATAACTAAACCTCTGGTTGTCCAAAAGTCTCACCACTGCCCTCAAACCACACCACAGCACCCTAACTCTCTCCCTTTCTGATTTAGGTGGTCACTTGGGATCGATGATGATTTGCTTCAACTCAATTTCTGAGGGTTCTAACGTAATTGACAAGGGTAAATATGGGGCCAGAAGACAGAAGATGCTTGACAGGGCTGGTGGGCGGGTAATGTGGGAGGTGAAGGGATTCTTCTGCTGTTTACCCTCCCCTTTTCCCCAAAGAGAAGAGGTTCTCAGTGCCATCCTAAAATACTTCTTCTCCACTTTGAGCAGTCATTAGGCAGGAATTCCCTCAAGACTGTGAAGATGTTACATTTTCTCAATAAGGCTTTGAGAATATCCTTAAAGTGTTTCACCTGCCCTTGTGGTAACTTGTCCACATTAGTAGAGTACCTATTTCAGGAATGTGGTTTCAAGCAGACAAAATGTAATTAGAGCCTCATTCTGGGGATGTTGGCCCAGGAGAAGCAGCTGATGTTGGTCCACTTATCCTGCCAGATGCTTGAGGATTTTGTGGAGATGGTGCTGGTGGTCTCTCTCCAGTGTATTGAGCTGCCTGCTGAAGTAGTTCATATCTCAAAAGCATAATGGAGTAGAGGAAATCACCATAAGTTCAGTGCCAGGTTTGACATCTTGATGCGAGACAGCCAAAGGCTGTGCTGGCGCATTGGAGGCAGAGGTGAATTTCATCATCAATGTTTGCGTGTGCTGAGAGGTGCCTCCCGTGATACAAGAAATGTTTCACACTTTCCAGGGTCTTGTCATAGATCAGCATTGTCTAGGTGTGGTGCTCTACAACAAAGCAGATTGACTGAGGGCCTTTGTGTTGAGGATGTTTAGTGCAAGGCCCACTCTCTTCTGTGTCACACGCAGTCACTGAGAGAATGTACAAACACCATACAGACGGCACCGGATGTGAGGATTGAACCTGGGTCACTGGAGCTATGGGACAGCAGCCCTACCAGCTGCGCTAGTGTGCCACCTAGAACTGCACCACTGTGCCATCCTAGTGATGTGCCCAGTGCTTCAGTGAACGCGTCAGCAATGACTTAGATTATGTGCTTACGTAGGCATCTCCTGCATACTGTGGTGCGATGAATGAAGTTGTGGTGACCTTGGTTCTGCAGACTGAACAGTTTCCCTTGTGAATGACAAGGTGCAACATTGTGGTGAGAAAGAGGAGATGGATTGGTGATAACACAGCCTTGCACGACACCAGTCTGCACTGGGATCGGGTACACAGAGAATCCTGTTGGTGAGGATCATGGCTTGCATATCATTGTGTATCAGACCTAGAAGGGCAACAAACTCGAGGAGAACCAAATTTGAAATACATTCTCCACAGTCCCTCTTGATTGACAGAGTCAATTTTTTTGTAATTTCAATAAAGGAGCATGTATTGGTGCTGCTCCCTGCATTTGTCAGAGTTGTTGGGCAGTATAGATCATATCCATTGTACTTCCAGATTGACAGAATCCAGACCGCAATTTAGGGAGCAGGTGTTCAGCCATTGGGAGGAAGCGGCAGGAGTATGAACTGGTATCCAAATATCAGCTCCGTGTTTGGAGGGCACAAGAAGACAGGCATGGATACAGTTGTACAAAAACCATTAAGCTGTCACCATTATCATAGATGAATACTGTAGCAGGTCTTGAAGGCAGTGACCCATATTTAATTTGCCTTCAGTTTACACAGATTAAATGAGAGACAGAGACAACAGTGACAGGTCTCTTTCAGCATGCAGCAACAATAAACCAAATAAATTAAACCCCATGACTGTATTGACATGTAAATAAAATCAAGCAACAACCAACATAATACCATTCAAAATTTTCCACTTCCTCCTGATTACCTAAAAATCAACTACATTGTGGGCTATTTTTCCATGCTACGAGCCAAATAAACAAACAACCATCATAAATTCTTAACGTGCCTTTCTACACAGTACCTGGATTTCATTCCGACTGCATCACGATGCTTTTCACTTCAACAGTTACACTTCACCATTTACAGAGGCCGTTTTCTAATTATTCCAAGAGATTACCAGCCAGCCACATGCTGACTGCACACTGCCTTCCCACATCAACTGGAAAGTAAAGCCTTGTCCAATTATACATTTCTTTTTATTGAAACATTATACCACCATCTGTCTCTGGCCCCAGCCTGCTCCCACACCTTCAGTATTGTTTTAATCTCTTTACGATTTTTCCCCCACAGGTTGTTTACACTGGTGCCCAGGAAGCTGACTAGTTCTTGGAGACTGGGACAATTCAGGAATGATTTCATTACTGATTTCTTTGCTCAGCAGTACAGAATACCAAAGCAGAGCTCTGAGATGCAGAGGGATCTGGGAGTCCTAGTGAATGATTTGCAAAATACTAGTATGCAAGTACAGCCAGTAATTAGGAAGCAAACAGAATGTTATCAATTATTGCAAGGGGAATTGAATACAAAAAAAGTAGGAAGGCTGTGCTTCAAGTTACATACAGCATTTGTAAGATTGTGTCTGGGAGTATTGTGCACAGCATCAGTCTCCTTATCTAAGGAAGAATGTTAATGTGTTGAAGCAGTCAAAGATTTATTTGACTAATACCGGGAATGGGTGGGGCTGACTAATGAGGAAAAGTTAGACAAGCTTAGCTTGCAACCACTGAGGATGGGAATTGAAATATATAAGATTCTAAGGAATGTGAAGAGGATTTTCCTCATGGAAGAAGAATTAGGTGTCACTGTTTAAAAATGAGTCATGTATTTAAGACAGAAGTGAGGCAATTTTCCTATCCCTGCAAGATTGAGAGTCTCTGGAACTCTCTTCTTCAAAGGATCATTGAAGCAGAGTCTATAAATATTTTGAAGATAGGAAGTAGACTGATAATTGATAAGCAAGGTGGGTGAAAGGTTACTAAAAGTACATGGAGTTGTACAGATTAGAGTTGTACGGCTGTACATGGTAATGTACAGATTAGCCATATTTTTATAAATAGCAGAGTAGCCATGGTGGGTTAAGTGACCTACTTCTGCTCCTAGTTTGTACATTCATACATGTTCAGTAGGAAGGTGGTGTAGCAAAACCAACTAAATAGGAGGCATTAAAAATGCAGCTCTGCTGAATTAATCTCTTTATTCCCCTCCCCTTAAAAAGAGAACTTTGTTTTTTTTATTACATTCTTGTCAATGTCATACATGTATTGCCCTCAACTGATCTGGAGATGGCCTGATCTTTCCAGAAATACTACTAAGTGCAGGTTCTTTTCTGACTGTTCTATAGTTTCACTTCTTCCTGGAGACCAGACTTTGTCACTGAACAATATAGTCCATCCACATCAGAAAGTGTCAAATGGTGGAGGGGCTTCCTCAATTACAAACCTATGGTTGAGAGTGTAGGTTATGCAGAGGCTTAGCAAGATGCTTCATACTCAGGGTTACCGTACATCCACTTCTGAACTTGATAATTTAAGTTTTTTTTGCATTATGATTCAAAACACTTTTTAAACTGAGATAGGCAAAACTGCAATTTGATAATCATTACATGATGCATGCTGCCATTGCATCAAGCATGGTTGCTTTGACTTTTGGAAGGTATGTATATTAAATAAAGATGACTTCATTTACAGCATACTTTAACAATGAACTTTGAGAGGGTTTACTGCAGTTTGGGACAACACAAATTAAAAGGATCTATAATAGCTTCCAGATAGCAAGCTGGTTACTACCTGCACAATAGAAGGATTATTGTGCAGCAAACTGCGAGTGAAAATCAAACTCAACTTGGTACAATAGACAACATGTTCATTTCTTGTATAGATATTCAACATTCATTGTTAGATAAGGAGAAAGGTGAAATACTTGCACTTAGGTTGCACCTGTCAAGCAGTACTACATCTCAAGATACGTCACAAAGGAGTTATCAAACAAAGTGTGCCACCAAGTCATGAAGGGAAATTAGGTAAATGACCAAAACCTTGGGCTTGACATATGTTTTAGTGGAGGAGAAAGAATCATATGGCAGCAAGTGGTTCAGGGAAATAGATCCAGACTTTAGGGTTTTGGTAGTTGAAGGCACAGCCACAAGTGGGGGAAAGGTAATCATAATATATACTATATATATATATATATATATATATATAAATAAATAATCAGGGCCATTCAAGTGGGCTACACTTAGACAAGCACAAAGATTTCAGAGAGTTGTAAGGCAGAAGGAGTTTCAGGGATAAGAAGGGGTGAAGCCATGGATGAATTTAAAGAGGTTGAGTATTTTAATATCTCCATCCTGCTTGACTGGAAATAAATGTATGTCAACAAGGATACAGGAAGAAGACTTTTGCACAAGCATGAGTTTATGGAGAATGACAAATGGAATGGTCATGATGGAAGATATATGACTCATTCAGAAGTGGATGAGATAAGTCAAGATAGGGTAGTGGAAGGTTCAGGAGGTGAAATTGGCGATCTTACTGATGGCTGCCATATATGCTACATAGGTCACCTCAGGATTAAACATGACA
>JARFYF010000084.1:85366591-85379246 GCA_030265395.1 Rhina ancylostomus | reverse complement strand
TTTGGTTCATCACACTATGGGATGTCAAATGTAAGAGGAAAGCATAAATAGTAGGACCCCAAGGACCCTTGATGTACAGAGAGATTTTGGGGTGCAAGTCCATAATTTCCTGAAAGTGGCAACACGAGTTGATAGGGTGGTAAAGGTGGCATATGGCATAATTGCCTTCATCAGTTGAGGCATTGAGTATAAAAGTCAAGAAGTCATGTTGCAGTTATACAAAACTTGTGTGCAGTTCTGGTTGCCACATGACAGGAAGGATGTGGAGGCTTTGGAGAAGATTCAGGAGATGATTCAGAAGATGTTCACCAGGATGTGGCCTGGATTAGAGAGCATTAACTATAAGCACAGGTTGGGCAAATTTGGATTGTTTTCTCAGAGGATGAGGAGCGACCAATGGAAGTTTATAAAATTATGAGGGGAATAAATTGGTTGGGTAGACAGAGTTTTCTTCCGAGGGTGAAGATGTCAAATACTAAAGGGTATAACTTTAAAGTAAGAAAGGGAACGTGTAATGGAAAAGTGTGAGGCAAGTATTTTTCTTAAAACACAAAGTGGTAGGTGTCTGGAATGTCCTGTCAGGGGAGGTGGTGGAAGCAGATATGATAGCAACATATTAAGAGGCATGTGTACAGGCAGGGTATGGAGAAAAAAAAAGGAACATGAGTAAACACATGGCATCATGGTCGACACAGACGCGACGAGCCGGAGGGCCTGTTCCTGTAATATACTGTTCTATATTCATGCTCTAAAACACTGAGTGAAGCAAATGGCAGCACAGAGGAGGTCAACCATTAAGTTTTAAGAGTTGCAATTCATGGTATATTGCTTAAATGCCTGAACTTGCTGGCCAATTTGCACATTAATAAGTATGTTGTTTATTAAGATCTAGCCCATTGTTAACTGCAAGATTTAGGACAACAAATTGTTTCAGAAATATGATTACAAACTACATTTATGCCACTCTATTTCACTAGACTAAATGAAAACTTGATTTTTGGGAAGCAAAGAAATAAAATTGCACAAAGACCTCTTAGAACATTGAACAACTGAACGAGAAAAGAGCCAGCAACACACTGGAGAAACTGTACATTAATGCAGTTTTGGTGTCAACAGGAAATGGCGTGACTACTGGTTAATCATTAACAGTTCAACTAATTTATGACTCACATTCTGAACAGGTATAAACACCGAAGAAAAGGCATGGGAAAAGAATCATGTATGGCTCCTAGGTATTCTATTGGAGTTAATCCCCAAACCAACTGCACATTATATGCATGTTTATGTTCTACGCAAGTCATCGTTTACATCCATTCTCCACAATGGTACCTTATAGATGAATGCACAATGCATACAGAAATTTATGTAAACAGCTCCATCAACAATATAATTTTTGTTGGACAAGTCATTATGTGAGATCCTGCCATATATTGCACTGATTCTGGAGATTGTACAAGCGAGGAATGGTCACAAGCTCAGTTACTGAAATACATACAGGGCGTAATGGTGACAGAGCTATTAGAGCTGATGCCTCACAATTCCAGTGACCCAAATTCAATCCTGACCTCTGATTGATCCTGACTGGTTGCATCATGGTCTGGTAAGGCGATTCAAATGCACAGGAATGCAAGAAGCTATGGAGAGTAGTGGACTCAGCACAATTCAACATAGGCATATCCCTCCCCACTGTCAGTGGTGTCTACAGGAGGCAACATCATTAAAGATCCCCACCATCTAGGCCATGCCATCTTCTTGCAGCTACCAACATGCAGGAGATACAGAAGCCTGAAGTCCCACACCACCAAGTTCAAGAACAGCTACTTCCCTTCAACCATTCAGTTCTTGAACTAACCAGCACAACCCTAATCACTACCTCGGAATAGCAACACTGTGACCACCTTGCACTAAAATGGACTTCGTTTTGTTCCAATTGTGTTCTTTCCTGTAAAGATTCTGTATTATTTGTTTTTCTTGAGAATGCTGCTTGTATGATGCTATGTGCCTACGATGCTGCTGCAGATAAGTTTTTCATCACACCTGTGCATACGTGTACCTGTGCATATGACAATAAACTCAACTTTGATTTGGTGCTGTTAAGGTGGAGCTTGCACATTCTCCTTGTGACTGTCGTTTTCTTCCATATTCCTCCTGAAGGTTAGTAGGTTAATTGGTCACTGTAACTTGTCATTAGCACGTAGCTAAGTGATAGAATTTGGGGGAGTTAATGAAAATACAGGCAGATTTTAAGGAAGTGGAATTAGCATAGAGTTAATGTAAACGGTGGGGTTGATGGTCTGCAAGGACTTGATGGGCCAAAAGGCCAGTCTCTGTGGTGTATCACTCCATGGATCTATCTATACTATGTAAAATAATATCACTGTTGAATATACATTAGAAAAAGATTTTTAAAATTACTGACAAATATATAAAAACAGAAAATTGCAACACAAGTATAATATTTTAAAACATGCAATTACAAATTTAAATAATTAATTTTATTATGGTTCAGTTTTCCTGTTTTGGTTGTATCCCTCTTGATCTAATTAATTCACTGCACCTGTTTCCATATTATATTACACAACTCAATTCTGTCTAGAGTGAAAAAGCAGTGGCATGTGAGGCCATGAAGGTCCACAATGGTAGAAGTAAAAGTAAGAATTTTATGTATTTTCTCTTCACTGGAGTTCAACTGTATCAATCCAAAGTATAATTAAGCTCATTCACAATGCCACTGTGGATTTAGCAGACCATTTATGGAACTTAATATATCAATGACAGTACAGTAAAGTTATTGCCTAATAACTGCTGTACTACTTGCATTTTTTAACTGCACAAAACATATTGAGAAAATGAAAAACTGTAATGCACTAACACATATTACCACAAATTAACACAATCTAAAACTAGCCGCGCCTTCTTAAATGTGTCACTGCATGCACAGTTTAGTTACAGGAAACAATCTCAACATTGGGAAGGATGTGATAGCAACAGAGGGAGTTCAGAATAGATGCATCAGGATATTGCTTGGAATGAAGCGCTGTAGACATAAGGACGGATTGGATAAACTGGGTTTATTCTCACTGGAACATACAACATTATAGAGGTTTATACAATTGTGAGGGACACAGATAAGGTAGATAGTCAGTCTTTTTTCCCAGGGCAGGGGAGCTTAGAACTGGAGGGCACAGGTTCAAGGTGAGAGGGGAGAAATTTAAAGGAGATCTGAGGGGGAAAATTCCTCCACACAGAGGGTGTTGAATTTCTGGAACAAGCTGCCAGAGAAGGCAGATACAATTTCAACATTAAAAAGCAATTTGTATAGGCACTTGGATAGAAAAAGCAGAGAGGCATTCAAGCCTAATGCAGGCAAATAGGATTTGCATAGACAAACATCACGGTTGTCACAGGACCTGATAGGACCCATTTCTGTGCTGTATAATTGTATAATTCTATGATCAGTTAACCAGCTCCAGAGCCAAGCCAGAATTAGCATACAACCCAAAATGTCCATAGTACTCATCCTTTGATATCTGAGAATCTCTGAACTACTTCCTGCAGAGATACTCAGAATGGATTGACACAATCAACTTTCAGATTGGCACTTTTTCCAAACTGTGCAAGTGTTGCCATTCACGTGATCTGAATGATGCCGGCAAAGTATTTATTGCTTGTCAATCATTTCTATTCTAGGCAGTAAAACTGATGGCTTCTTAATTCCTTTACCCCACAAATCATTCCCCATTTCAAAATGGAGATGCGAGAGGTAGGCAGAGAAGTAAATTCTTCCATCACTGTCAAAATATTTTAAAGAATTCCTCTCTAAACCCCTCTACCCTTCTCCTTAGCCAGGATTTGGTCACCTGACTCAGTACCTCCTCGTGCAGCATGGTGTCCAATTTTCTCTGAACATTCACCCATTAAGCTCTCTGGAACATTTCACTACATTAAAAGTCATGATATAAAAGCAAGGATCTACCAGCTGGCTCAGGCAGGTCAAATTGGGCTGGTAGGGAGGGGTGATAAGGGGAACACAAGTTGAATGACTGTTCACAAGGAAATGGGGCATGATAAATCTTTCCATAAAGCAAGAGAAGCTTTAAGGTGGAGAGTTAAACGGTAGCAGAACAGAGTAAGAAGATAAAACTTTTGTTTTACAAATTCTTGGAATGTCACAGAGGAGATATCTATACATATAGAAAGAGATTCAGTCTCCAGGTTTTTCAAGACAAACGTTTAATTAAAGTTCAAACACGCACTCAGGATTGACAACAGGGCGTTTATAGGCCACACCGTCTTCAACATGGTTCATTGGGTCCCTCCACTCTACAGCAGTTTTTAGTAAATTCCAATGATTGACAAAGGGTCAATGAAAATCTGTACAGTCCAAGTTCAGACATCTAGAGAATTGGTTGCAAATTTGGTATTTTTCCACTGCAATAAAATGTAACACTAATATCAAGCACCATCTCCAGATCCAAACATCAACACAAGGAAAATGTTTTGCAAATGCTACAATTAAAGCCAACCTTTAAAATTCCAGCAATCAGCATTCATATGAAGCCACACTGCTGGGAAAGTTTAGAGTTCACTTCCTAGTTGAAGCTCCATGCCATTTTCCCATCTTCACTCCCAAAACATTAATTTGTACTTTCTCATCGTTCCACATTTACTTCTTGTGCTTAGAAGTACAGTTTTAAATATTCTTCTCCAATTCTCTTCATAGCCAATTTCTTCTATTTCAGGTCTTTTGAGACTTTTGTCCATTGCCACCCTTCCTTACCTCTCTGCTGCTGCCATTGTTTCAGGTAATGGCAACATCCTTCAACATACAGACATATGAATAGGAGGAGAGAGCCACTTAGCCCCCAAGCCTCTGCACCATGGTTGATCTTATTGTAACCTTACCTCACCTTTCCCATTTACCCATAGCAACACTTCACTCCTTACCTATTAGGCATCCACCAACCTTAGCCTTAAAAATATTCTAAGCCTTTGCTTATACTGTCTTTCAAAAGAGAGTTCGGAGAGATTCACAATTCTCAAACAAAAAAAAATTATTTCTGTTTGAAATGGGTGAACCTTTTTTTTTAAAAATGTGAACTTAGTTCTAGATATTCACTCAAAAGGAAACATCTTCTTTACATCTACTCATCAGGACCCTTCAAGATCTTAACTAACTTTCTTTTCCTCTCTTCTGTTCTAACAAAGGGTCCTGGACCTTAAATGTTAACTCTTTCTCCTTCCACACGTTGCCTGCCTTGCTGGCCATTTCTAGTATTTTCCAGTTTTATTTCAGATTCCAAGCATTTACAGAAATTTTTTCTCCTCAGGATCCTATGTGTATCAATCAAGTTGCCTCTCATTAAACTTCCAATGGATTCAAATTTAGCTTGTCCAAACTTCCCTCAGACAGCCCATGCTTTCAATGTATTAATCTGACAAACTTTCTCTGAACTGCCTCCAATGCATTAATATCCATCTTTAAATACGGAGAATTTCTTTCATAACCCTCTCTAGACAGGCAGAGAAGTTAGGAAAATATCACTTTTTATTTTGGCTACATTTATTTCATAAGTAACAAAACATGTCCAAGCACATTAAATTAAGGCAATCCACATTCCAATATATTTTCAATGCATTTATGAGGTTTAAAATTACGTGTAGGACTTTATTTTTAGTAATAATTTATATTCATCTGCTGTTTTTTTGCTACTTTAAGTTGGCACGCATTTTCCATAATTTTAAAACATCACATTCCCTGCATGTGCTTACACAGGAGATGAGTAATATTTGTGCAGTTAGAGTACACAGCTGATACCTTGATATATAATGATCTTTGATTTATTTCAATTCAAACAAACTGTACTTTGAGAACTACAGTTACCATATCAAATTTACACAAGAGTTGGAGACCAGCCTATGGTAATAGCTCCTATTCTCTTCACCTCAATATGGTACAGTACTTGCAATGTGAATTTCACAATCATCATTCAACAAATACTTCTGTTTCAGCCAAGCAGTTTTCAAAGAATATATAAAAATGTTAAACTAAATAAAATAAAAATATAGACCATCACACAATATTTCAAGCAACTTTACAGTCTTTGTATTAATGTGGACTAAAGTCTGAATTACAAAGGTTAACGACACTTCAAATATCATCTGCCTGCAAGCAATGAGCATCCAAGAAGACCAACAGCAGAGAGGAAAAGCAAAAATGTATGGGTACTTGATGGTGGATGCCATCCTAAACATTACAATAAAAGCAAAATTAGTTATGTAAAAAAAAACACTTGCAAATAACCCAGGATACATTCATTATCAGGTGCACAAATGCTCTTGTCGTTGCTCATCGGGAATGTATTCTTTAAGCCTCTCAAACCTTTACAGTCTGTATTCTCCTGTTGAAAAAGATCAGTCTCACTCCATTAACATGACTGTGGGCCTCAATTAAAACACTGTTTGTTTGGATTGAAGTCATTACATCATTGCATGTTATTGTAAGCCATGGACTATAATTGCCCAAATATTTACAACTTGTCTTAGGTACAGAAAACATGACGTTTTAAAGTCAAGAGATCCAGGATTTCAACTTGTTGAGGTCTTTATTCATACACTGATCTGATAGAATTGTACATTGAAGAACAGAACTATGGTGATAGAGACAACTCTGTGGTAGTTTTATCAGCTTTTTCTAACTCTCAATATTTCTTTTGGAAGCTGATCTTAAATTAATCATTTAGCTTTAAACCATTTGACTTCAAACATCTGTATAACAGAACCACAATTTAGCACTTTAAAAGGCAGCATAAGCAGGAAATTAAATACTACAAAGCTCTTATGATTTTGACCATGCACTTCTGTTTCATTTCCGAATCATCTCCAAGTAGTTCTGTCAATATAAATGGAGCCCAAATGAGAAGAAATAATGATAAATTTCATTAGATTTATTACAGAGGATATTTTAACCTAGCAGTTAGGTAATTAAAAAAGTAATGTTCCATTTGTATATTGATGAAATATTAAAAATTGACTGGCATCTTAAAGTGTTACACTGATAGCATTCTGAGCATACAGCTACTGAATGCTCACTCTCAAAGGTGGTCAAAGAACCAAGTTCCCAGAAGTGATTCCCTGTAAAACTCTACTACTGATTTTATTTAGGATGAAGCATATGATTAAGATAGACTACATTTACCCCATTCACATTTGGCATGTCCCCATTGACCCTAACCAATTTTGTAGATGCACCATAGAAAGCAACCTATCCAGATGCATCACAGCTTGGTATGGCAACTGCTCTGCACAAGAAACTGCAGAGAGTTGTGGACACAGCTCAGTCCATCACAAAACTAGACTCCCCTCCATTGACTCTAAAAAATTTTTGCTGCCTCAGAAAGGCAGCCAACATAATCAAAGACCCCTCTCACCCTGGACATTTGCTCTTCTCCTCCCTCCCATCCAGCAGAAGATACAAAAGTTTGAAAAAATGCTCCACCAGGCTCAAGGACAGCTTCTATTCCACTATTATAAGATGACTGAACAGGCCTCTTGTATGATAAAGATGAACTCTTGACCTCACAATCAACCTCGTCATGGCCCTTACAGTTTATTGTCTACCTGCACTGCACTTTTTCACACTATATTCTGCATTCCATAATTGTTTTTCCCTTGTGCTACCTCAATGGACTAATGTTTTGAAATGAACTGTATGGATGGAATGCAAAACAAAGTTTTTCACTGTATCTTGGTACATATGGCAATAATAAACCAATTGCCAATTGGCCATGAATTGCAATGGGACAATGAAATCACAAATAATCCCCAAAAAATCAAGTTCTAGGGAACTACATAGATTGGAGAAAAGGATTATTCTCCTTAGAGCAGAGAAGGTTATGCCAAGATGGAATTGAGGTGTTCAACATTACGAAGTGTTTTTAAAATAGGAAACAGGAAGAGTTAGTCTTTCTTACTCAACTTCAGTTTGTTTATACCCTTCAAATGGATTATTGGTATTGATTTGTTATTGTCACATGTACCGAGGTACAGTGAAAAACTTGTCATGTATACTGTTCATACAGATCAATTCATTACGCAGTACAGGGTAAAATAATAACAGAATACAGAGTAAAGTGTCACAGCTACAGGGAAGTGCATTGAAGGTAGACAATAAGGTGCAAGGTCATAACAAGGTCGATTGTGAGGTCAAGAGTCCATTTTATCGTATAAGGTAACTGTTCAATAGTCTTATAACAGCAAGGTAGCACTCTTTGAGCCTGCTAGTATGTGCCCTCGGGCTCCTGTATCTTCTGCCAGAGGGGAGAAGAGAGAATGTCCTGGGTGGGTGGGGTCTTTGATATCCTGTCTGCTTCATCAAGACAGCAAGTAGTAGAGTCCATGGAGGGGAGGCTGGTTTCCCTGATGTGCTGGGGTGCGACCTCAACTCTCTGCAGTTCCTTGCGGTCCCGGGCAGAGCAGTTGCCATACCAAGCCACGATGCATCCAGATAGGATGCTTTCTATAATGCATCGATAAAAATTGGTGAGTGTCAAAGGGGACATGCCAAATTTCTTTAGCCTCCTGAGGAAGTCAAGGCGCTGGTGAGCTTTCTTGGTATGGTGTCAACATGGTTGGACCAAGACAGGCTATTGATGTTTACTCCAAGGGACTTGAAGCTCTCAACCCTCTCGACTTCAGCACCATTGATGTAGGCAGGTGCATGCACTTCACTCCCCATCTCAAAGTAAATGACCAGCTCTTTTGTTTTGCTGACATAGAGGGAAAGGTTGTTGTCATGACACCATGTCACTAAACTATCTCCTTCCTCTACTCAGACTCATTGTTATTTGAGATACAGCCCACTGCAAACTTCCTTAAGTGACATTTTTCATCAGTAAACTCCAATATATTAGACACTGTCCTCTTATTTAACATAATGATATAGACTCTGTATAGCTGAGGTCAAGCAGGTATCCTGATGCCAATAGTTACAACCTACCCTCTTAGAAATGATCTATTTACTCTGTTTTATGTCTGTTAAACAGCCCATTAAGGAATCCAATCCCATGAGTCCTAATCTTCTGGAGCAACCCACTCTTTTTAAATGCCTTCAAAAATTCAAATATACAACATCCATTGGTTTTCCCACTTCCAACCCTAATTATGCCCTCAAACATATTTTTAAGGTGTCACACATTTTGTCCCCTTAATAAAACTGTTATAGTTGTTGAATCATTGTGGTTTTCCAATTGTGATTCACTTAATAACAGATGTTAGCATTTTCCTTCTGCTGTTGTCAAGCTACCTGGCCTGCAGTTCCCTGCTTGCTCTTCTTCTTTCTTGAACAGGAATGATAACGTACATTAATTCCAATCCATGGGGACCAAAGTTCAGGGAATTCTACAATTTCAAATCCCAAACACCCACCATTCTCCAAATGTTTGACATCACATTGTGTCCAATAGTCAAATTCCCCAAAGCACTTCAGCCAACTTGCCCCGCACAAAATTGTACGATATTGCCCAGCAGGTTGAGTGATCTGTTGAAGTTTAGTCCCAATAGTCTCTCCATTTCTTCCTTCGTAATAGCACTTGAAGTTCCTCACTTTCCTGGTCCTTTTGTTCCCTACAATTTCTTTGCCTTCTACACTGAAGGCAGTTTTTTTTAAAAAAATGGCTCTATTCCTCCCTTATTTCCCATTATAAATTTCACAGTTGCTTTTGCCAGTTTCTTCTTTCTGTTTTTACTGACTTATAGTAGTTCTTATAATTGTTGCTATTTTCTGACATCCTTTTTTCTCTTGATCAACTTTTGGTTATCTTTTGATGATTTTTAAAACCCTCCCATCATCTGACTTGCTACTCATTTTATTAACATTGCAATGTAATAGAATCTTCAATTTCTTTGGTAACCTGCATGATTACCACTTACCTGGTGGAATTTTTATTCCATAATAGAATTCATATTGTTTGAACACTATAAATCATTTCTCCAAATGTTTGCCATTACATATTTATCACTGTGTCTGTTAGTCAAAATTTCCCAGTGTACCTCAGCCAATTTGCCCCGCATATTAGCTTTGAGACACAAGTTTCAGTCTAAACATCACTCTGAACCAATACAAATTATGATCCTTTTTCATGAAGAACCGTTTATTTTTAGGATTAATTGACGGCAACTTATTAAACTTCTTGGGCTTGAGAAGCTTACTCAGCATACTATGAATGCTTGGGTGCATTTCATGAGCTAAATCATCCAAGCTACTTTTCTGTTCATTTTGCTCATTCTGTGGGAAGACCAACACTCTCAGATCATTGCATTAATAAATGCTTCACAAAGCTGCTGATTTATGCAGTAATAACCATGTGACCACAGTCAAAAGGCCTAGTTCATAAAATGCTCCCACCAGTACTTTGTCCTCTTCTTTCTTACTTCCATCTTTACCAATTCTACATCCTGATTTTCTGTGTTCTCACTATTGACTTGATCTCATCTACTTATCAGGGCTATCCTACCTCCAGTTCGAGGAATACTCAGAAAAAACCTGAAAAGTAGAGTTAATGAGGAGAAACATTTTCTACTACAATGAGGGTTAGTAATCAGAAGACACGGATTTAAAAGCAATTGAGAAATAAATCAGAGGGACAATAGATTAAAAAGAACACAGCGTTTTTTTTAATGATCTGGAAAGCACCGAAGCAGATTCAATGCTCAATTCCAAAAGGGAATTGGATAAATACATGAAATGCAAAAATATATGGCAAGCTATGGAGAAAAGCCTGTGTAGTGGGACTAATTAGACATACCTTTCAAAAGAGCTAGCACAGGGATATTGTGCCTGGCTACTCCTTTTGCCAACATTGAAAGTCACCTTGTTTAAATCAGCTCAATCAGATATCTGGGCTGAGTCCACAGATTGAGAGTATCTAAATTCAGATGACATGATACCCTATAGAGTCAACAAATGCAGGAGAATTTCAACCCTCCAGTACATTAACATTTCCAAATGATATTGCACCATCTAATTATGTGCTCCACTTATATTGGACACATGGGGAATTTGGACAAGGAGGTCCATTCAATTATTCCTTAAATGGATTTATGACTTAAATGGAATCGGTCAGCCAAGTTCTCCAATGTGATATAATTCTAATTGTGATACAATTTAATCCCTGAAGTCTGCCAGCAGATTCACACATCAATAACACTTGCACAGCCACAAATTACCAATATTTCTTCATGCAAGCTCCCCACAAAGCATTCATATCTTACCCACAAACTGTTCCATTGTAAAACCTTCAGTAAAAAACTGGCCCCACACAGGGAATGTTGGCATTACAGCCTTGGTGCACAACTTCAGCAGGGAGGGCCAGACTTGCAACCCAAACCACTTTGGAGGGCCACTCACAAGAACTCTCTTTTATTTTAATCATACATAACTAAAACCATCAGTATCTGCTTACATCTAAAGAAACAGCACAAATACTGCTCCCTCACCACTGCCTTGTAGACCCTCTCACAGCCCCAGTTCTTATATAGCCAGAATTCTTTTCCACCTTGCCAGACTTGTCCCAAGTACCATACACATTTCTTAGTGCCCACTTGTACTAAACACCTGGGTCTGGAGCTGGTTATAGTCCTTCAGATGACCAGAGTCCAAAGTGATCCCTGTATACCTCATTACTGGGTTCCCATTCTGAAGCCTAGTATCATGTGGACTCCCACCCCTCCCCAACCCCATCATGTCCACCTATCAGGCCCCACACCATTACTCACGCAATTCCACTGAAACAACATCGATCCGACAAAGAAAATTGAACAACAAACAATTCTGATGAATGGGTATCTAAATAACAGATTTCAATGAATGCTCAAGAAGTTCAGTTACGATAATAACTTAAAGGGGAGCTGAGGGGCAAGTTTTGCCACACAGAGGATAGTGGGCATATGGAACAAACTACCAGAGGAAGTGGTAGAGGAAGGTTCAATTACAATGTCTAAGACATTTGGGCAGGTACATGAATAGGAAAAGTTTAGAGGGATATGAGCCAAATGCAGGCGACTGGGATGAAGGGCCTGTTTTCCATTCTGGATAACTCTATGACTCTATTATGAAGGTTTTCTACTGGCTTTCAAAACTCTAATCATTATAAAAATGCTAAGCTAAGAGAAGGAAAGATACCAGCTCTGTACCTTAAACATTGTTTGTTATTAGAATATTTACATTATATCAATGTGCAGTGAAAAAGAAGGATTTCTAACAGGCTCAAAATCTAATTTTACTTGAGATAATTTAGAACGGAGACAATTTTGTAATTTAAAGCATTTCTGTACTAACACGCACCTAAAAGATATTACAGATGTCTAATTAGGTACAATATGATTTTATTCTCTCACACAGACTGGAAAATGAAATGACAGCACTTTACCCAATTTTTTTTTGATATTTTACCCTTCAACTCATCACAATAAGTTTTTCAGAAGAAAAGCTCAAATTGTTGAAAGATGAAGGAAATATTCCCAGGGTAAATTCTGCTGTGAAATTAAGCATAATCTCAAAATAAGAGGCTCACAGTACAGGTCGCATAAGAAACAGCATCAAACTCAGATGGAACATTTTTGATTTATATTTAAATTATCTGTGGCAGCAAATTAA
>JARFYF010000084.1:85267492-85287567 GCA_030265395.1 Rhina ancylostomus | reverse complement strand
TAAATATGTATGTGAATAAATACTGGGGAAAATTGAGATTGTGTTTCATTGTGATAGCATGGCAGATATTTGCCAAAAATTCATATCTTTGCTGACCTGAAGAATGGTCATTTAGCAAGATGAAATAAGCTGGGAGCCAGCTGGGAGGGAAGTGAGAAAAGTCACTCCAGGTTTGGTTGTCTCAAGTAGCATCATACTGTACTGCAGGATGGCTACTGGGACCAAATGCTGTACTGATTCTATGCATTAAGTCCCACAACCCCTCCTATCCTTACCTCTGCACTTTTGTTTTCCTTTCCATTGTGTTGCCATTTCCCATTTGAAAATTGCTATTAAATCTGCTTGCATTACCTCTTTGTGCACTGCATTCCAGATCACAATGCAGTAGTCATAGCAAGAGAAATGTTAGGACTATCTTCTTTTCTCTCTTTAAAATAGGTCCTCCAGGAACTGGGAAAACATCTTTATGTAAAGCACTGGCTCAAAAACTTACTATTCGATTTTCTCACCGGTGAGAGATCCACAAAATTAATGTTACATTGAATTAAGCTATTTTTAATAAATTTTGTAATTTGTTAGCGGACATTTAAAAAAAACTGCTGGATGTGAAGTGCATGACTGATATTTTATTGAGCCATATTTAATTTAAAGTTGCTTGTGTGGATGATGCGAGAGAGGTGGAAACTTTTCATGTTTTCATCAGTTGTTGAAAATAATTAGAGGACCAATAAAATCAAATATGTTATTGCAACTGTGTCTTTCAGATACCGGTATGGACAGCTAATAGAAATCAACAGCCATAGTCTCTTCTCCAAATGGTTTTCTGAGGTAAATATGCCCAATACTTTTTCCACATCTTTCAGATTATTTTCTTGTGAAAAATGAACTCGTAAAAAGAAATTGAAATCTATAAAGCCTCGACTTCTCGATCCCAGAATCTTGTTTTAAATTGTTTTTGCTAAATATTCTTAATCTTGATCACAAAAGTTAATTATTTAACATAATTACTGATGAAAGTTTATTAACTATTATGCCTGCAGGTTATATTATCAAGTCTAAGCTGATATTAATGACTAATTTTTCTTTCATATGGCTTGGATGAGCCAATGAAAAATTGCATCACACAACAGTTAAGCCTAATTATCTTTAAAGTATAGCATTATTAAACCATTAGCAGTTTTTAGTAATGGCTAAATGCATCGTCGGTCAGAAAAACTTTTGGAATGGTAAACAGATTAAATTGCTAAGGTTATCAGATGAAATAAAAATGGAATTGAGCTTAAAATCTTTAACATAGCCTGTGGTATTAACCTAGAAAATACTATCACTCTTGAGTAGTAATTCAGTTGCACCAGAGACCATGTGCTAAATCGACCTTGTGCAAGGACTCTTGATGGTTTATCCTGGTGCCATTCACAACAAAAATTGATGTGTACAGTTCATGCAAATATGTGTGTTTAAGCAACACCCAACATATTGATTTTCACATCAGCGCACAATAATGGGGAGCAATTTTGGGAATCCCATGTATCAACTAAAAGTAACCAATACTGTTTGAAATCATGCTTACAACTCTTTAATGGGGAGATTCTATATACAACCTGGCCCCATTAGTGAATGAAGTTTAATGACTTTATACAAATGGCCAAGGTCGCTGAACACATTTTTAAAAAAAAACTTCCTCTGTTGGTAACTACATTCTCAACTTGCCACATGCACCACACCAAGTCGCCTAATGACAGTCTCCATCAATCAACCATCCCATCTGGAACTCATTTGCTCTACCACTATCAAGTACGTCAAGCTATTCAATCATATCAAACAAATACATGCATATGAGCCACCAGAAAATTAGGAAGATGTCCCATCACCCCCTCTGATGCTGTCATCCATCAGCTCAGATTTCGCAATCTGCTAACAGTAAAATGCAGTTTATTGTCAGGGTTTGTACTTGCTCTGTTATCAGCCACAAGTGAACTGCAGCCAAGACAAGGTAAAGGGTAGCCCATGTGCCATTTGTGCTCTGAAGGTCTTGAGAAAGAATAGCATGTATCTTGGGACACTTGCAGGCCAGTCTGAAAGGCTGTGGATTTTGAGAAGCATGAGGGGGGTGTATCCTGATCCTAGTACCTGGATTTGCAAGGACCCCAGAGCCTATCCTTCCCAGATGGAAATAGTGGCCAGTTCAGGATTGCAAAGGCAGTCTCAACCATATTACACCCTCTGGCTTACATTCTCATCTTGTACTGCAGCAGAGACAGAAGCCATTGAAATATGAGTTCTGCCATGGAAGGTCTGACTTTTGCCATCAGGACTCGAGTGACATCTATCATGGTTAAGTATTCCATGGTTGTGAGGACTTTGAAGATCTCAGCAATCGGTCCTCAAGCAAATTACTACAATTGCTGACATCCGTCTGAGGAACGGCAACAAGCCGGAATCCTTTCTCGGCAGGACGAGAATTACACTGCCACCAATCACACCACCGGAGCTACTATTAATGTATGAATATCTCATCAAAAAGATAACATCTTTCACCTTCAATAGGGAACATAACTGTAAGACAGCTCCAAAGTGTCATCACTGTCATGATATAGAGTACATGACAATTGCCATAACCTTGTAAATAATTAAGTATTCCATTAAATAACATGATGCTTCTCATTTATGTTGAAACTAATCTGCAGATTTCCTGTATGTGTCACTCACTGTATGTTAGGGTTATGTATGCAACCAATGTGTTTGATCAGGTGTCAAATGAGCATCAAATGAGAATTGATATTAGTGCTGCGTATTTTGGATGTGTATACAAACTTGTGTGATTTAATGAGGAATCATAAGAGGTATGAAGTAATACTACGGGAATGGATCAAAATTGTGCACAAATGAGGATGTGTAACACATCATGAAGATGCACTATACAATTTAACTTCTACCCCTTGGTTTTTTATTCTGTGAAATCATTGCTTTCTTTTAGCAACAGTGATGTGTGTCAATACTAACTCAATTTTGATTAAAATATCTTTTTAAACAGAGTGGAAAACTCGTTTCAAAGATGTTCCAAACTATTCGGGACTTAATAATGGATACAGAATCCCTTGTATTTGTTTTAATTGATGAGGTAAGATGATGCAATGGTACCAGTGAAAATTTCATATTAGCTTGTGTAGATATTTTCTGGATTTTTGTTTTGGGTGCTCTGAGATGAAGTAAGATGGAAAGAAACTCCGCAGGAGCATAAGTTCCACCCCAGAGCAGATTGTCCAAATGCTTCTGTACTACAAAATCTGTGAGTTGTCTTCTAAATCTTATTTATGCAAATATGGCTTAAACACAATTATCTGCCTTTTTACCGACAAAGGGCCACTTTTATAATCATTGGTGATGAAGTATGTTGTTAATTTCTTTGTTCCATTAGCTGCATTAGTTTAACATTTTTGTACATTGTTCCTTATGAAGTTCCTTGCACTTATGTAAAGTTTTTGACCACTGGCTATGTGACTAGTGAAATACTTCTGCAGTGTAGTTACAATGAGGTAAACAAGCATAGCTGCTGATTTGGACACAGCAAGATCCTGCATATAGCATCGAGATAAGTAAGCACTTGCCCTGTTTTGAGGTCTTGATTGTGGAATGAAAATGGAGAATAGAGATTGGATTTCTTTTCCTTGGAGTGGAGAAGGCTGAGGGTGGACCTGATACAGGTATACAAAATTGTGAGGGGCATAGGTCGGGTGGATAGAAAACATTTCTCTATAGAAGTAGTATCTAAAATTAGGGGGCAAAATTTTAGGGTAAGAGGGGAACTGATGAAGAACTTTACATCTAGAGGATTGTCAGAATCAGGGATGCACTGCCTGAGTGGGTGATGGCGGTAGGTACTCTGAATATTTAAGAAAACAGAGGGCAGAAATTCAAGTTTAAATGGGGCTGAGATTGATGGATTTTTGTTGCATGTGGGTAAGTGATTTGAGGTGCAGACTTCTTAAGATTCAATCAGATGAATGAACAGACTCAACAGGCCAAGTATTTTTAATCCTTTGCTTGCTTCAAAGGAAATTTTAATATACTGCTAGACAAGGGCAATACACAAAGACTAGTAATGTGGATAACATGAACTTGAACATGCTTCATTATAGAGTTAGGGAGGAACTTCATATTTTATGGTTTTTCATTCTACTCCCAGGAATTTAAAATTATCATCTAACAGCAACCACTATTTGTCTGCTTTTTGCTTTCTACTTTGTGTGCTTGTGTTGCTAACCCTTGATTTTTGCTGTTTATCATCACTGGGAACAACAAAAAAAGAAAATCCTCCTTAATAGCTCTGGGGTCTCCATTCTAGATCATGGATTTCAAAGTCTAATTCACAATCCTTGGGAATCTGAAGGGATCTAAAAGGGCTGATGAATTTGTTTTCCTTTGATAGAATTCTGTTAGTTGCTTTGTTAATATGTTGTTCCCTTTTGTATATATTTTTTTATAAAAGGTGATATTGTTGCCCTTCTGTGACTCTTCAGTGAAGTGTCATTATCAGCTGAGCTCTTTTATCAAAGGATATGAAACCATTAATATTTAATAAAATTAAATCTATTAACACAATTGTGCTAAAATTCCTATGACATTTTTATTTTAACCAAAGGAGGAATTTGGTTAATAACTTTATTTTTGGAAGAGTATCTATTTGATTTCTCTTGAAGAGTAGATCATGACGTGCTTACAGCAAGATTATCTATTCACTTGGTGTCCTTCATGCTGCAGGTTGAAAGTTTGACAGCAGCCAGGAATACTTCAAAGGCTGGCACAGAGCCATCTGATGCCATTCGAGTAGTTAATGCTGTATTGACACAAATAGACCAGATCAAAAGGTAAACATAACTCTTATAGTTTAACCAGATAATAAGTCACAAATAGTATAACCTTCTCTGCAGTCTCCAATAATTAGTTTTATGTTCTCTATTGTTCTAATGGTTATGTGTTTTGACACAGAGTAATCAATGCTCTGCCAGTGGAACAGGTAAGCATGCCTACAGTGGCCTGCCTTCCTGTTTTGATTTGCCAGGGCAGCATCACTTCATGCAGAAGGAGGCTGTTCAGTCCATTGGATCTATTCTAGTTCCCAGCAGAGCAATTCCATCAGTCCCATTCCATATAACCCTACAACTTGTTTTCTCTCACTTATCCATCAAATATCCAGGGGTTCTGAGTATGTCAGTTAATGGCAGGGCAACTAAAGACCAGGTGACAGTGTTCATATAATTTGTGAAGTCATATTTATGGCATTTGTTGATGTCTCTGGTATGGTATACCTGGCAGAACTTAACTGCCAGCACTGAAGGCCTACTATCCTCTTGATTCATTTGACCTCTCCTCAGGAGTGAATTTCATGCATTCATATATCAGGATCCCAGTTGGTGAATCTGAGAGCATGCTTCTAACCCTCCTAATAATCTGCTATCCTCTACATCACATCACTTGTGGCAGTCTGACAAGACTTCTTATCAACTGTCTTTTTAAATACTGAAGTCCTTTGTGTTTGCTGCATAGTTATTTACTGGCGGCTAGGTGAAATTGATTATTGGGAAGCTTTTAAATGTAACTGCGGTATGATTGCGTTTGAACATTCCAATCCTAATGCTCCAACAAGAAACAACATAGACAAATTGCAGAATTGTACTTTAACACTCCTATTAATGAGATAACACAGTTCTAGGCAGTTTTTTTTTATTCATGCATTTTTAACTGCTAACATCTGTACCTTATTTTACACCATTTAGACTTAATATTTCCAAACATCATGAACTTCTAAATCACTGAATTCAATTCATTGCCAGGGTAAAATATGTAGTAAGTTTATCTTTTTAAGCACTGAAATTGATTTTATTTCCATTTTGGTTTAAATATACTTTGCCTGTACATAATGAGGCTTTATCAGTAATAGCTTAAAATCATGATACAGCAGTTTTTTTAATGTGAATATTGTCAAGTGGTTATCTATTTAAATAGGAAATACACAATATATTTTAAGAACCAATTAGAGCATTTGCTGAATGACATTAAACTACAGATCAAATTAATTTAACTTTAGTGTTTGATTAGCTCATATTGCCAATTACTGGAAAGAGGGTTTTGAAACATAGAACAACCTTTGGAGTGGATGATATCAAGAGTTGAATAGAGGAGGAGTTAAATAATGTATTTTACTACTTCTGCTACTTCACTGTATCATGCATCTTCTTGCACAATGCTTACTGACTTAACAGAGAATGTTGACAGGCAAATTGATAAATGATTTGTTTATAATTAGAAAGTGTAGTTCACTCAAATTACTAATTGATTTTGGCTTCTGAACACTGCAGTACCTGGCTTCTTTGGTGACGGAACAGAAATTGGAAACTTGCCATGTGGAGATTTGATCCTACAGTCCACCACTCTTTAGCATACGTCAAGGGTGGTGATTGTTTGAGGGATAGGATAGTGGAGGGAGATTAGGAATAAGAAAGAAATTAATTTTCATATTGATTAAAAAATATTGAAATGGTTTAGGTTTAAGGACTGAATGGCCTATCTTAAATTGGATCATAGCAGATCCTTATCTTAAATTGGCTTATCAACTTTAGTTTCTTGGCCCTTGTATATAGCTACTTTGGTCATGTATATTTAAGTAAGTGGAGTTTTTTTTCTGGGGAAACAAAAATTAGTGGTCATGTCTAATGAATTTTGGTGTGAAACCAGATTATGTGAGTGAGGGACTATCAGTGCAAAGAGTTAAATGGTGAAAAGATACTTAAATATTTGCCCATAAAAATGTAACGTGCACGTGCATGGTTTGTGACTGAAGCCCTTTAGGTGCCCGTGTGAGAATACAGGTATGAAGTTACTTCTGAATACACGCTTTGTAGATTAACTAATCTTTTTGTTAATTGTAATGATGTCTTTTAATTTTATAAAAGTTGCTCTTGGTGTTTTAAGCTTAATTAAGTAGCTGAAAAGATATGAAAACTATGGAAAGTGGAATTAAAAGAAGGTGAAATTTATCAATTGCATTGTAACTAAGTTAAATACTATATCTCGATAGCCAATTTTTAAAAAAAAAGTAATTATGGTAAAGACTGACCCATTGTGTGCATTTCACCCTCTCGCAGCTGACTTGGATGATGGAGGCCAATAATGGTAAAATTGTGCTGATGTACAATCTTTGTACACCACACTTTGAAATCTAATTTTGTTCTGTTTAAGTTCTCTCTCTGCATTTAAACTAATAAAGTTCTTGTTCTTCAAGTTGTTCATTTCTCTCTTAAATGTTCCACATTCTTGCCCCACCCTCATTCCCTTGCTCAGATTTCCTAACGTGGTAATTCTAACAACGTCAAATATCACAGAAAAGATAGATTTGGCTTTTGTGGACCGAGCAGATATCAAGCAATACATTGGGCCACCATCTGCAGCAGCCATCTTTAAAATCTTCCTCACTTGTCTAGAAGAATTGATGAAGGTATGGTAATCGTAGCTGATGTGAAACATGTTATATCATGTTGTTCAGATTGCAAAATGAGCTTTTTGGAGGGTAGACCATAAGAGCAAGATGATCTACCTTACGGAGTTTTCATTTCTGGTTTTTATTTTTAGCGGCAGATCATCTACCCCAGACAGCAACTGCTGACGCTGAGAGAATTGCAGATGATCAGTTTCTTGGAAAATGATGTATCAAGGTTAAGTTTGGCACTTAAGAATATTGCAGCGTGAGTTCCATGTATTGATGTTTCCTCATTGGGTATTATTCACTACTTAGTTGCCATATGACAGAGGTGTGAAGACTACATGCATCTCCCATTAATTCTCACTATGTTTGGCATTAATAGAAGAAAAGCTAAGATACTGCAAGATAGCAGGATAATTTGAAATTAATTGGTGGCTCTTGCTTGGGTTCTAAAAGCTATCAAATGATTAGTATGTGTTATATACTTTTCTCCCTTGCCTTCTGTTTCCAGGTATCATTTGTGGATGAGAGGAAAAATGCTTCATTTTAAAACCTGTGGTGTGAGGCTCGGACATTTTTCTGCTCTTTTCTGATGACTTTCCCTTTACACCTTCAAATATGGAAATGTTTGACATGAGCTCCTCACACCCCTATACTGGGGGGTTCACGAGATGTGAATTAACTTTACATCACTCTATAGTACACTACTTTTTTTGCTGTGTTGGCATAATATGTTGTGATTGAAGCTTCACACCACAGTGGTTTTTCTTTGTTTTTCTCCCTCAAACATTGATATCAAGCTATCCATGAGTTTGAAGATGAATGTTATAGCTGTTACCCTTCTATTATTAAATGATCCACAAAAAGATGCTGTTATACAATGTAGATATATCTCACAAGGAATGTACAACTTGGTTCTAGATTTTATGATTAATGTGCCAACAACATTTATGTAAGGACTGATACTTGCCTTGAATCTAAATTTTCATTGTGATTTTCCACATTTTTATGAAATTTAGGAAAAGTGAAGGACTTAGCGGACGAGTTTTGCGAAAGCTACCCTTCTTAGCTCATGCACTGTTTATTCGGGTAGGTTTCTTTAATCATTCATGAGTGTGCTTGTGGATGCATCCATGCATGTGTAAATATGCATATGTACCCCTATCTCATATGTGGGTGCAGTTAGATTTAGTTGACTGTGGTATTACTTGACCAGGGAATGATCCCTTCTGGTTGCTACCTTGATGTAAGCAAAATACTTTGGGTTCTGGAAGTTTGGAAGGGAAAAAAATCAAAATATGTTGTCGTTATTCAGTAGGTCAGGCAACATCTTTGAAGAGAGATGAACAGTTAATGTTTTGAATTCTGGCAATAGATCAGTGACTTGTAATATTGTATTTCTCTCTACATAGATCCTGCTTGTCATGTTATGTATCTCTAATATTTTCTTTGATTACCACTGCGGTTTTGCTTTGACATTAAATTGAGCAGAATAAGCAATCAAAAATATTTGTGATGGTAGGATTCATGGCTCTTAAATACAGGTGGAATGATATTTCTCAGCTGTTTTGTCAATCTTGATGTGAAGCCCTTTACATTATGTGATCTTGCCTCGTAGGAGTGTTACTGAGAATTATGACATGCTCTTAGTACTTTATCTTCGTAATTTATCTTCTATTCCTTTTGTAAGGAGTCATTATCATATCCACCTCAACTACTTCAAATGGATGTTCCTTTTGTATACTGATTCTCTGAAAATTGGCAACTAGTAGGCAATGGCATGTCTGCAATTTTCTGTCCTTAAACAGACGCTTGCTTCAGGTTTTAAAAATCGACCAGTGGTATGAGGATGAGTTTCACTTCAAAAGTTCCAGGGTCAGCATTTTGTACATAACCATTTAAAAAATATTACAATATATGCATTATACTTCCTGCCAGACAAAAACTAAATGAAATTTAATATGTTGCTATGAAGATAAATCACAAATTAGTCTCTCCATTCCATTAGTAATTATATTTGTTACATTAATATGTGCTGTATTGAACTGTTATGAGTCATTTTTCTAATGTTATTTTGCACTGTATTCTCAGTCATCATCTGTAACAGTGGAGAAGTTCCTTGAAGCTCTGTCCATGGTGGTGGACAGGCAGTTTGAAGAAAAGAAGAAACTAAACTATATTAGCAGCAAGGCTTAGTGCTGTCCTTGACTACAAATATATTTGTGTGGCATAATTTTTAAGAATTGGTAATATTGCCTTCAATAAGCACCATTTTATTCTCTATTAGAGTAGAGGTGACTGATGATTCATACGTATGTTGTCTCTTTCCACATTAGTAAACAATGTTTCTGTGAAATTGCATGTGATAATTTTTCAAACCCATATTACAGTTACTAGCCAAATACCCAGAGGTTTTCCTTTAATCATTGTGTTTCATCTGCCACGCTTGCCAAAGCTACATGGAATTTACAACACATAAACAGGCCATTTGGCAGCAGTAATTTATTATGCTGGTGGTTGTTCTCTGCGTGAGCTTGCACAATCCAGCATCTGTCAGCATTTCATGCTATTACTTTCTGCCTGATGTACTCATCTACATTCATTCAGCAATGTCATATATTAATTACTACCTTAAAATTAAAGGAACAGAATTTGTTGGTTACAGATACTCAGCCCACGATGAAATTTGGCCAAGGATTAAAAAAGTGTTCTGTATTTTCAGGCAATGACAGTGCAAGATGCTTTTACACACATTAACTCTCATATTTTATGGTAATATCTGGTTCTACTTTTATTAACTGGATGAAGAGATCCAGTGTGAATAAAAGACATCTTCAATAGTGAGAACATAACAACAGGAAAACATTTTCTTGCGGTTTTTAGAGCAACATTTGTTTTTCCTTTCCTATCAACTACCTACTTCAAGCATTAAGCGGTGTCAGCTATCAATTTGTAATACATTTACTTGCATGATAGGACCATGACATGCCATTATCTCAAACAACTTGTAAGTTGCACTTCTGTATTGCATATCACAGCTGATCAGGTCAATAATTTCCAGATTATATACTCAGGTATATATTTTTAAGATGTGCTGCAGCATAATGAACTTACATAGAACAAGTAGAATGGAAACAAATTGATCAGACTGATCTATGGTGATATTTATGCTCTGCACGAGTCTTTTTCAACCTTTTTCCAACCCTATCAGACTATCCTATTCTTTACTCAGTTCTATCCTATTAAGTGCATCTGTAATACCCATCTCAGCTCGTCATCGTGATGGTATGTTACACACTTCAGTCATTCTCTGGATAAAGAAATTTCTTTTGAATTCCCTACTGACTTACCTCCAAGAGATTGGCTGCCCCATTTCCCCATAAGCAGAAAGATTCTCTTAATAATTTGTAGGGGCTTGCTGACATTATTAACAGTACATAATGTGATGAATAGTGCACAAGATTTCCTCTACATTCACACCAAAGGAAATCCCAAGTGATTTCTGTAGTTGAACTTGATAAATCTTTTCAAGGATTCGAGCACATTGAATCAAGAGGCAGATTCTATTCCTTTTATATTTGAGTAGTAATCTCATAACTGTAATGCTTAGAATAGAGATGGTGACATTTGGGGAAGTGAGGGGTGTTTTAATCAAATCAATAAAACCTATTTATATTCAAACTCTTGTGCAAAATCTGGACTGACTAAAATGTTCTACAGTTTTGAACTTGAGTTGGGAATATGCTTGAAAAAAACTAAAATATAAAGGAATGATGTGAGGTTTTATAACAAAGTTTAGGTGAATTTTCTACATGTTTTACCGTACTGACTATATTTTAAGTATTCATGGTACAATAATTAGCTGAAGAAAGCTTAAACCTAAAAACAAATGACTCCCAACAAGTTCTTCATGTGATTTAATTTTTTTTTAGTTGTGACTGGGGTATTTTTTTTAAGAAGGCAGAATCCCAGTTGTTCTGTTATTACAAATGTTCAGTCTGAAGATCACTGTATTTTATTTTGTACATTGTTACTTGTAAAATATAATGCAATAATGACTTATTATTAAAATAGATAATTTCTTGAGGATAAGCAGTAGAATTATCCCAAGCTTTCTATACACCTCACAATTAGTTTATCTTTAAATTGTTGCCAAAAATGTTGATATGTTACTTGCATTTTGTACTAAGTAAGTTAATTATTGATACATGTTATACTGTCTGATCATATTGTGGTACCATGATTAAAAATGTAATTGAAGACAATAAAGTGAAATTACATAAACTGTCTTTATCCATGCAGTATTATGTTGGGGAACCAGAGCAGCATTCACAAAATGAATTATTTTCAAAATGGAAAATATGATTCAACTTTCCACAACCGAATATTTTTTGTGTTTGGGAAATTTGATGTTTCACAAGTTGTAGTATGTTTGGGGAGCCATGTTTAACAAGTTAACTTGTAATTTTTTATGTGCAATGTTGTGGGGATTAACTTCGATTTATTCCATTAATACACTAGTTTTCAAGATATTCAGTGGTGTATTTTTACAGAATGTTAGCAGGTGTTGAGATGATTGCTCTTAACATGTTTCTGATTGCATGTTTTGCATTTGACTGTTTTCCAATATGTTTTGATAAATTAAGAATATCTATAAAAGAAAGACAAAAAATGCAGCATAGGTTTATTTGGCTCGGCATACATCTTTATTCTTGAACCCCGTTTCAATGAGAATCTTTTCAAATGAAACAGAATGGAAACTAGCTGCCTAATTCACTATATTGCTGCTTAAAATCTGATTCTTTCTTTCAGATATAGCTTTCTTTGTGTCTGATCTTTAAATTTGTATTGTTTTACTTTTTCCAAGGAGGATTAACTTGTAAAGCCCAAATGTTTTGTACTAAAATAAAAGTGAGTTTTCAAAATTTAGTGTGATGTGTATTTTCATCAGTAATTCCCTTTAAAGGTACATCAGATGGAACTAGCAGACCTTGTACTTTCCTTAACTTTTTCTGTTGCATGTATAGTTTGTATAGCAATCCTAAAATCAAGAATGCCTCAACAAATAAGAGAGCAAAGGTAACATAGAATGCAGTAATTATTTCTTCAGCCGTCAGATTCATTGACAGAATATCTTGTGTAAACCCATTACATAGCTCTGGAGACTGTGTAATGGTTGGTCTAACTGTAGCTGTAGTATTCACAGGTAAAGGTGGCGGTCCATTTTTATTACACCATTCTACGGATTGCATCTTGAGGGCAATTCTGCTCCAAAAGGCAGTCTGTTGACTCCGGTAAGAATTGCCTGTCCAATCTGATGTGTCTGCAGTGAAGTTCACAAATTCTCTGTTGGTGACTGTGTATTTAGGCCAGCTTGGTATCCTGTGTGGCCCTCTGTTTGGGTTACTGTTAAATTTAAAGAAAGGTTAAGAATAGGTGTAGACCACTCAGCCCTTCATGCCTGTTCATACCACTCAGTGCATGGTTGATCAGAAACCCAATTCTATATATGATGCTGCCTTTGCTTAAAACTAACATCATTCTCCAACTTTGCATATATTGCAAGCTCCTCATTGGGAAGAGTTGCAGAAAGGTGGCATTATTAGTGTAGAAAGTTAACTTGCTGATATAACGATGGCTTAGCTCTGACTTTTACATATATTGTAAATACAATATTAAAGGGAATTCTGATAATTTGTTAAATTACATTCCAATACCTATCAAAATTCCAAGGTCACAAGAAGGGTTCTTTGCTTTGGCTGGAAGCTGAAATGAAATGTGCTTTGAGACCATGCAAATATATTTCAAAGTGCATTTGGACTGATGGTGCAAAGATTCACTCAGCCCAGTACCTATCTGCAGTGAGGTCTCTTGGCTATTAGGTAATGAATGGTGGAAGGGCAATGATAAGTCAAGCTTTTGGGGTGGATCATGTTTGACTTGGCCTGTCTCTTGTTTGCACCCTGAGGCAAGCTCATGGTTGCACAATGAAATGCCTAGTGTATTTCATTGTGGCTGTGTTGATCCAAACTGGATTCCTCACTGTTAAAGCCATCTTGCAAAGCAGAGTGGTCTGCGAGTGGCAACAGGCCTCAGTGGAGTAAACTCAGGGGTCAGACCTCGACTGCTCTGATGGGAAGCAATGCTAGTTCTCATGCATGCTATGGTACTGAGAACTTCTAATATCAGTGCATGTTGCAGTTCTCTAAATGTCTGATATTTAGAGAACTGGAACATGTTCTGATATTAAAACATTTAAATTATTAATAATGCATTTTCTACCATGCAACTTGATAAAAAATATTAATATTAACTAAAAAAAACTAACTACTTGCCTTTTTAAATGAAGGACAATAATTCCATTCAAATGAAAGGGTTTACTTGAGGGGCCAAATACAAAGTGTATTCAGTCCTCACTACAATTAAGTGTACCTGGACTTAGTGCATAGTCCAGTGACACAGCAGTTAATCAGTTGAACCTGTACCTGTACCTGCACCTGACCTTAAGTGTATTCTGCACTTTTGTGTTGCAGTACACGTCCCTGCAAGTCCAGAATGTGCTGACACTTACACTGATGGCTACCTTGAATGCAATCTAGCTCAATGTTGAGAATTTGCTGAAAATGGAATGTCCTTTCTTAAATATTCACTGAAAATATTCCCCTACCCGTTGTGTGCGAAATTTGTCCAGTAAGCCATGAGCCTGAGAGACATTTGTTTCTCCATTTCACTGTATTCTTGCGTTGGATTTTTGGCAACCGGATCTCCAAACAGGTAAAGTAAATCATCCAAATGAGAAGCTCTGATCCATGAAGAATTCCCAGAGGAAGAGGCAGGATGGCTGGAAAGAAAATTAGTTTTTGAATATTGTTTTTCCTGAGTACAAAAGTAAACCTTCCATCAGGAAATGCTGCATAGTTCTAATGGAGTAACCACCAGTAGAAAACTATATATAATTAAAGAGCCCAAAAGATGAAATTCAGAAACTGGTCAACATTGCTCCACTAGAGGGGGTCCTGAGGTTGTCAGAGTAAGGGAACTTCTTTTCCACATCTAACTGATTAATTTCATTTCTGTGTGAAAAGAAAAGGAGTTTGCTCACTTTCATAAGTGCAAAGCAATAAGATTAGAATGACACCGTTTCACAACGTTTGTGTGGTGGAGTTAGACTGACCAGTCGAATCCCTTCTGAAGGCCATGAATGTGAAACATGTTTTATTTTAATCATACACAAATGACTAAAAACCAATGTCTTCAATTACATATGCAATGGCACAAATGCTAAAGTTTAATAATTATCTCGTTTTTATTTCAGATTGTAGGAAAACAACACAAGTAAAGATTTTCTCATTTACAGTACTGGGATTATAACTGGTGTTTTTATGCCCCAGATTTTCTGTTGACCATCAAGGTGTCTGAGTTTACCAGTCTGCCCCTTCGAGGAATGAGTAACCACGATCAGTCTCTGATAGAGAGTCATTGAACAATACTGCATGGAAACAGGCCCTTCAGCCCAACTCATCTATGCCAACCAGGATGCCCATCCAAACTACTCCCAGCTGCCTGTGTTTGGCCCATATCCCTCTAAACCTTCCGCATCCATGTACCCATCCAGCTATCTGTTAAATGTTGTTATTGTACCTGCCTCAACCACTTCCTCTGGCAGCTCGTTCCATATGCACACTACCCTCTGATTGAAGACGTTGCTCCTCACATCACTTTTAAATCTTTCCCCTCTCACCTTAAATCTATGCCCTCTAGTTTTTGATTCCCTCTCCCTGGGAAAAAAGACTGTCTATATTTACCCTATCTATGCCCCTCATGATTTTATACACCTCTTTCGGATCACCCCTCAGTCACCTATGATCCAATGAATAAACGAGCCGAGCCAACCTCTCCCTATAACTGAGGCCCTCAAGTCCTGCAACATTCTCGTCTTTGTAAACATTTGAAAACACTCATAGTATTAAAAAATAAAAATACTATTAAATATAGTAAAATTATTAAAAATTAAAATATGAAAATATTTTAAAATACAAGTAAATAATTGAATAGATTAAAATCAATTCAAACCAAAACAACTGATTAACTGGTTGACAATGAACTGTTGCTGGTTGAATGCTCCTCCCAATAAGCAAGAGCTTTAGTTGTGAAACTTGAAGGTCACCATAGATATAATTAAGAATGCACCTGAGATGTGAAATTTTCTAGGTGCCATGACCCCAAGGATCTGTGCATTCCAGTATACCTTTACTAGATGTTTTAAAGGGTGGTGTAACCTCCCCAGTGACTACCTGTGGAAAGGTGTATTGCATTGCCCCATGTCAGGCTTTGCTGTGCCAATGATTAGAGTTGGGGTGCATGTGGCAACTGCACCACTTATCTTCACTCACTCAGCCCCTCATCCCACTCACGTCAGCAGGGCCTTGCCATTGAGGCTCCAGGAAAGAAAGAGAATCTTACCGCTGGAGAATCCACACAAGGTAAGCGTAGATAGCATATAGGCTAGTGCTGATCATGGGTGGATTGCCACTGACCAGAAACCCCAGCCAAATATATTGTTACATTTTGTTAACATGGTCAAATTTCATGTTAAAAATATAACTGGTTAACATGGCAACCTATAAGGGCTAATAGCCAATTAGGGCTATATACTGGTAACCAGTTCATTACTGTAGTATTGCACGTAAAATGCATCTGCAACATGCCGATCAATTCAATATCTATTTGGCCATGGTACAGAAATAAAAACCAATGGAAAGTAAACATTGCAGAATAAAAAAATGCAAATAAAAGTCTGCCGAGTTGCATTGAAACATTTGCTAATCTACCTAATGCATTTCCTTTATGCTCAACTTTCGCGTGCATTTAACAAGTTCCAAACTGGAGGCTGTAACATGGCTGATGCAAGGCTCCTGACTTCCAGTGGAGGATCCTGCCAATGACCTTGAGCAGCCTAAAAGGCCCAAATTCCTACTACAGAATCCAGCTTGAGGAGCAGCAACACTGAAGGAGTGACAGTGATAAGATAATTAAATGTGATCCACAAAACCACTGCCACCCCCTTGGGGAGAGCCTCAACAATGCTAATAATATGCTACAGGATGATTGGTTGATTGTTACAAAATTTCATGTGGCCCTTTGAACATTGGTATTGGCAACCACAATAGCAACAGTCTGATCCACGAAGCAATGAAGTTTGATCTTCTATTGTAAAATCTAGACACTGAACTGCATTGAATACTGGGATATTGGCTGTCAAATTCTTTTTTATGATTGGATCCACAGCAGCATTAATGATGTTGTCCATCACTTTCACACTTTCACACTTTCAAGGGTGGGCTTCATGCAGTGCCCTGTGCAAAGTTGGTGCTGTTCTCCTCCATGATTCTTAATACATCCAAGCTCTTTGGTGAACCTGCCAATGCACCAGGCATTTCATTATGCATACCTATCAGTTTTATTCTGTTGGCTCATCTTGGTCTTCCACAGCAGAGTACAGGTGTGAACTACATGTGGCCTCTTTCTCCAGTTCACACCTGTGCTACCTTTATTTCCCACCCTGAGATGCAGGCCACACATGCTGGTAACTTACTACAGCCACTTTCTTCTTGTAAGTTGATTGCTTAACTATTTAGTAACTCAGCTGGTGGTTCAGACTGTTTGTAAACCATTAGTCTTATTCTCCTACTGCCTGGGTAGGTTGCATTTCCTTTATGTCTGAAGGGAGAAAGACACCAGGGAATGCTTCTGTTGAAAATAGGGGAGAGGGTGAGAGACTTAGATTGTCAGCAGATTATATATCAGAAAAGATTGTGGGATAAAAGGCAAATAGGATATGTGGAGGAGGATTGGGTATGAGGAAACTATAATGCTTTTTGATTTCAGCTCTGCATTGGCAATGTTCTCAGTAATGACCACTCCAGTGGAGGCCAGCACTCTTATCCTCCATGGGGAAGATGATGCCACCACTGATTAACTCAGCTCCTGCCTGAGATTATGTACTGCTTTTCCAGCAAGGCGATGGGAAGTGTGTTAGTGAGGGTTGTATAATGTACTTGGGTAATATGCATGCCATAATTGAACAGACTATAGTGTGTACAGGCTGGGAGGTGTGGGTGCGAAGCTTCAGACTTCAGTATTCATTGACAGTACAGTGGAACATTTGAGTGCCGTGTAGAGTTCAGATTGATAGATATTATTGATAAGATATCTTTATTAGTCGCATGTACATTGAAACACACAATGAAATGCATCTTTTGCGTAGTGTTCTGGGGGCAACCCGCAAGTGTCGCCACGCTTCTGGCACCAACGTAGCATGCCCATAACTTCCTAACCTGTACATCTTTGGAATGTGGGAGGAAACCAGAGCACCCGGAGGAAACCCACCCAGACACAGGGAGAACGTACAAACTCCTTACAGCCAGCGGCAGGAATTGAACCCGGGTCGCTGGCGCTGTAAAGTGTTACGCTAACTGTTAAATTACCGTGCCTGTGAGACATAGTCTGAAGCTTGTGGTGCAGTTGTTGGTATTGGTATTGGTTTATTATTGTCACTTGCACCGAGGTACAGTGAAAAACTTGTCTTGCATACCCATCATGCAGGTCAAGGGATGTAGCATTTGAAGATGCATTCATTCTCCCTGATTATCTGTGAGAAGTTATTTATCTTTTTGTGATACATCATCCTGGTCGCTAGAGCTTGACTGCTGGCATTGTTGGCAAAGGATGTTTGGAGTGCCTCATGGATAAAGGTAAAGGACTCTGTTCCCATTTGTACCTCCACCACCACTTCCAGTGCAATGCTATCCTTCATGTCTCATGGGTCAGAATGCTGCCAGTATCTGCTGGAGCCATATTGCTGCTCTGGGTTTGTGGTATACATCTATGTGTAACTACAGTCCTGAGGTTATGGGTTGCTGTACCTTAAGAAAGAATGTCATGGTTACCTACTGAAACATCATTTTGTACCATTGTAAAATTTGACTACTATAATAAATAATGCTGCTTCCTTGATGTTCTTTGTCAAAGTGAGCTGGAATTATTTTCAATAGAAGAAGCCACAACAGATTTTAATATTAAAAGGTGCAGGCTGGCTTTAAACATTTCACCCCGACTTTAAATGGTCCAAGCTACTTGTGAAATTGGCCCCCTGCTGGTATGGTGAGGCACAATCAGCACTGATTGCACTCACCAGTCACATGTGTGAGCCAGCAGTCAAATGTTAGCGTGCTGCATCCATCTGAAACAATGTGCATGGGCTAATCATGCATTGTGATCCCTGCACCTGCTTTTGCTTTGAACTTATGTTTTTTTTAATGTTACAATGGCCTGTATTAACAGAGGAGACACATCTGTGCAGGAGCTGAAAGGTCAACCTCAGATCTCCAATGAATTAATTAACTGAGTTTTTACATTATTAAGGAATAAAGACTAGGAAGAACTTGCTGAAAGCAAATTAAATAAGAGTTATATAAATTATATCACTCATTTCTCCAAACGCACTGACTTGTGGCCTGAAATTACCTGCAATTCAAAGGATTAGTGCCAGTCTTAGCTTTCAAGTAGCTTTGAGCTAATTGTTTAACATTGTCCTTACAAATTATTATTATTATGCAGAGAATATTGAAAGCTTTCCAAAAATTCATTAGGCTCAGGATTACTGCTAATGTAAAAGCTCTGAAAAAGAAACTAATGAAGGATAAAATTAGTACAATATGAGTTAGTTTGAGTTATGAGTTATAACTAAAGATAGTGTATAACTCATAACAATATGAGTTATAACTAAAGGTAGTGAGGATGTACAATTTTAAAATGCACAAGTAGCAAAAGCAGGCAAACTTGATGATCTTAATTTGAATAAAGGCATATAAGAAGATTGCAGTGCATGCATTAAATTTGGATTTTCAGAGAACACTCTCTCAAGCAGCCATGATCCATTTTTGGCATTTTCACCCATGACCAAACATATATGAATGATAACCACACAAGAGCAAGATTCATTAAGGGAGAGAAAGAATGGGAGAGAAAGGAAATACAATAAAGAATTTGATTTATTTCTGCCCTCTCCCATCCTCAAGCTGTCTTCTTTCGAGTCACTGAAGATTATTCTTAAATTCAGGGACTGTTGTTTCGTAGGCAGATATACATGGTGCCACAGATAATGAGATAAATGGAAAATTAAACAGTTTTGGTGAGGTATTTGAAGTTGGACAGACACAGGCAAAATTCCCTCTTTTTGAATTCACTGCAACAGCATCTTTATGATGAACCCGGACAAGGAGAAAAGTCCTTGGTTTAAGAGAAACAGCACCACCAAAAACTAATCACCTTTGGTGAATGATTCCTAACTCAAATGAAATTCATATGTGTTCACACTCTGTAAAATAAAATTTCCCACATAAGTAGCTAATGATATCACAGGCTACTACTTTCAAGAATTTATGGATATCCCAAGAATTCATGGGGATCTCTAGTAGCTTTTTAGCTGGAGGCTGCCAGCATGCCAAACATAATTTTTTTCCTAAACTTTCTGTCTGAAGTACCTCACTGTTAGTTAAGCCTTATGGATTGCCCAAGGAGTTGGAGGGGGTGG
>JARFYF010000084.1:85099610-85110345 GCA_030265395.1 Rhina ancylostomus | reverse complement strand
AGAGAGTCCAATGGGTCATGCTACACAAGTCCACAGAGAATGGGGCAAAAGTGTACCCAATGTTGCCCTCATCCTGATGATCACCTTCGTGTGTGACTGTATCACACAATGTGTGGATCCAAAGTATGTGGGCACCAAGTGTTGCTACGTGCTCAAGTTCTACCTGTCCCTGGTATTGTGAAAAATAGGCTCGGCTCTGTTATTGTGCAACGCCCCAGTCAGCTGGATGTTGCTGCACTGCCTGTCCTTTGTGGAAGAGACCTTCCAAGTTAGCACCTTGACCATGTCATCAGGCAGTGGTCAGCGCGGAATGTACTGCAGTTACTACAGGACAGGAACACCATGGATATGGTGGCATGGTTCCCTGAGCAGATTATCCAAACCATCTGGCAGAATGCCTTATCACCAGATCTCACTTGGCTGGCGGTGATGGGGTGCCCTCCCTGTCAGAACTTTCCTCTACAGACAACATATCACCCCTAATGTACGCTGCCCTCGTGATGACTGTGGTGGGGAAGAGATAGTCACCCACCTTTTTGCAAACTGTGGGTTTGTAAGAGGGTGTGGAGACGGATGCAAGGGTCCTTGTCTTGGTTCATCCCCAGCAGATGTGTAACAGAGGGCTCTCTGATCTATGGGCTGTTCCCAGGGACACACACCAAGGCAGATATCAAGTGCTGCTGGAAGGTCATCAGCTCAGTGAAGGACACCTGAGACTTGTTGGTCTTCCAGCACAGTGAGACGTCCATAAGGGAGTGCTGCAGACTGGCACGGTCCAGGCTGCAGGAGTATGTGCTGAGGGACGCACTGAAGCTTGGTGCAGCCAACGCTAAGGCTCTGTGGGGTAGGACCACATTCTAGACTCCTTCCACTACCGAACATGGAGGGGCAGAGTTGGGTGCGGAAGCCCCTCGAATAATAAAAGGGGTATCACCTCTGGGAGCCACGAGTGGCAATGGTGCTATGCTTGCTTGTGTTTTTTTCTCTTTAAAAGTTTACACCCCTGAATGTAATGACCATGAATGTAAACATTTTTGCACTATTTCTTCCTTTGAATATATTTTTTATTATAAATAGTCTATTTTTGAAACTAAAAAAACTGAACCCAAACACCAGCCATCAAGATCAGGTGGTTCCAAATGTGCACCAAATTCCCCATGCAAAGCAGGCTTCCATCAGATCAATCTATCCTTGGACGTGCGAGCATACTGCCAGGAAGAAATGAGGCAAAGCCATTAAACCCGTTACAATGTAAATGCTAGCAAAAGTGTGCAAAGATTCAACAAACCTATTTAATCATGCATGTTATAGCCTGTTTGTGTTTAAATGGAGTACAGCAGACAGAAGGTGATCTATTTAAAGGAGCTGATGGGTAGACAGGTGAAGTTATTTCTTCTGATGAGCATATCCAAGATAATGGGGCATCAGGTTAAAATGAGAACTGTGCCTTTCATGGGTGATGTTGGGAAAGGCTTGAAATGATACAATTGCAGCAATCTGGAACTTTCTCCACCAAAGCTGTTGAGACTGAGTGCCAGTTGAAGGTATAAGAACTGAGATTGATAGATTTTTGTTAAGCAAGGGCTTTAAAGGTTACAGAACCAAGATGAAGAAATGGAATTAACATATGGATCAGCCGTGATCTAACTGAATGGTGGAACAGGCTCAAAAGCTGAGTGGCCTTCTATACTCTTACAACCCTCTCTAACGTACTTTTGTTTTGTGTGCCTTCATCTGTGCTGTTCTGCTATTACAGGACAGGGAGCTGAGTTATTCCACCTTTACAGAAACAATTCATCACAAATATATGTGTATTTGTGTCTCCCTTCCTTGTGGAATGAAGTATGTATCTATTGGTTCCCATTGTGTATCCTCTCTGTATATTTCTTTGTCTTCAAGGGAAGGAAGTTCAGTACCCAAAGGGTTATTCAGTAACTGGTTCTAATTATACTCACAACTCATTCCAGTTTTAAGAAAACATACTGGGTTTGACCATGAGTCAAGCCCATTCATAATCCTCGTAAAAGTAGTCACCCCAGTGCCATTGACCTTAAAGATGAAATTTATAATACTGTCTCAGTGAAACAGCACTGGAGATGTATTTTGTGATTAGATGATTAATCCCACTCTCCACAATACCAACAGGAAAAAGCAGAAGTTGTAATTCATTGAACTCTACATTATTTTCCCATTGTCATGGAAAGTGTCAGACTTCATGGTGTTTATAGCAACTAACGTTTGAAGTTGTCCACTTTATCACATCCCCAGCTAATTCACAATCTGTCTAGTTATCAAATCCAAAGATTAAGAACCACATCAAAATAATTTCATTCTAATTAAAAGTTAACGTAGACCCCAATGTAAAGTAAAAAATGTGTATTTACATATCACCCCTCATACCTTTAAAACATTCTAAAGCACTTTACAATCCCTGAAGTAATTGAATTGCAATTAGTATTGTGTTGCAGGAATCACCAATACTAAAATGCACAGAATGAGGCCCCAGAACGCAAATCAGAGAATGTTAAAATAATCTGTTTCGGTAATGTTGGTTGAGAGGTAAATAATGGGAAAGACACCAGGAACAGACCCCACTCCCTTCACTTTAAAGGATGCTGTTGAATCTCTGCTTCCCAACAAAGAAGCCAGCAAAGCCTCGGGTTAAAATCTCATTGAAAAGGTAGCACCTTCAACAATGCAGCATGCGCTCAATACTGTAAGTGGCCTGTCAGTATAGATAAGATCATCAACAAAATAGGATACATTGTCAATCAATAGATTTTATCACTCACCCTGTTGGTTTTATGGCTCAGAAAGACCTGTTGACATATAGGGCTTCCCTGCAGGTGTTTGACCCGGCTCCAAAGAATAAGTTTTAGTAAATCCTCATTTATTTTTGTAAATAAAGAGATATTTCTATCTCAGACTCTGCCACAATGCTATTAAAATCTGGTGGGGTGGAAGTAGGTGCTCCTGCTGCACTGTGGCTTGGTTTCTAATACTGATGGTGACTGATTGAGCCTCTAATGATCAGGCAGCAGGAAATGTCCTGCCAGCACTGGTTATGCCTAGTGACTGGCCTAGCACTACAACACATAATTTTAGTAGACTGAGATCTTACAGAGAGGGAAGTGAGCTCAGGCTGAAGAGAGATGAATGTCCCTGCCATTGTTACCCCTGCTCCCCCTACTTCCACTTCCAGTACCCCCTCACTGCATTAACCCCTTCCAGTTCATTGCTGGCTTTGGCCACCAGCAGAAATGGTGAACAATAGTCAGATCTTTGGAAATTGCGGAATGTGTACTTGCTCTCCATCTACCTGCATGCAGGAACGGCCCTGAGTTTCCAATTGCCTGCCACTTGTATTCACCGCTCCACTCCCAATCTGACCGTTCTTCCCATGGCTCCCTGCACTGTTGCAGTGAGACCCAATGTAAGCCTGAGGAACAACACACCATCTTCTGTCTGGGTACATTGCAGCCTGCAGGACTCAACATCAAGTTCTCCAACTTCAATCAGTTGACTCCTTTTTACTCCTTGTATCAGAACTGACCATTTTGCCTGCCATCATTTTGGCTCGGGTTTTCTTTTTTTCTTTATTTTCTTTTTCTATTTATAGTCTGGCCTGGTAGGCATGTCTCACAGCCTTGCCATTAGCAACACATTACACAGAAAAAAATCTTAATTTAATCTTAGCTGCCCCTTATCTTTCACATTATGTCATCTAGTCTCAGCCTGTCAGAGATATTCCCTTCTTTCCACCCAACTTCGCTTTTACCTAAACTAATTTGCTTTCTCTCTTTCCAAGTTCTGTAGAAAGGTCCCAGATCTGAAACATTAACTGTTTCTCTTTCCACAGATGCTGCCTGACTGGCTGAGTGTTTCTAGAATTTTCTTTTTTTTTTCTAATCTCACATCCCTTACTGCCCATAGTGCTCAATATCTCTGCTCATAATCTCTTTTTTCCTTCTTTTCCCCCAAACACTTTAAATCCAATGCAGTATAATCCCTCTGTCTCCCAAATCCCCACATACTTTAATATCTCACCTCATCTAATTTTACAGTCTCCTCACCCCCTTCAAACAGTGTGAGACAATGAGGGCAGTTACCCATTGGCAACTTTCTCCCACAGGGATACCCACTTCTCCTCTGCAGTGTCCAGGACCTGACTCCTGTCACATAGGGATCCAGCTCCTGCTACAACAACCTCCATTGAAGAGCCACTGAAGGAAATGCCTCTCAGAGATCAGGGCAATAAGATAAATGCCAGCCAGCTGCCATGCAATGTGGAAACAGGACTGGACTTTTCTAGGTCAGGACTATCCCAACTAAATAGGGATAGATGGCCTTCCTCACTCAAATCTCCAGAATGGGATTTGAACCAATGATTCATTGACTCAGAAGCAGGAGTGCTACTACTCAAGTTAGACTTATGTACAAAATGCACGGAACTGAGGATCTAAACAAATATACCCTTTTAATGTGTGATATAAACTGAAGCGTATTGTGTTGTGATATTCAGCTGGTGCTAAAGAATCACATTCTTAAAGGCCATTACATCTGCCAAATGTTTCAAATCTCCAAACACTTAAGGATGTAAGCCAAATTGAAAAAAACATGGTTGTTAAAATGGATGAAACAAAACCCTAACACATATGTGCTGTAACAACAAAGAACAGGCTGTTTCTCTAGTTTTACTTATCCTAGTCTAATTCCTCAGGAAACGAACACAGCAGGATTCCAGACTGTGTCTTAGGTGTCTTGCCAGCGTAAAACAGCATGAAACTAGATGGAGAATTTTCACCCTTTCAGAAGGCCCCCTATCATTAAAGGAGGGTTTGCTCATTGCTGAGAAAGCTGTTGGTAGTAAAGATAAAACTACCTGAGTCCTTCTCTGTCTTTCAGTGTTAGAACAATACTACAGCATGGACTAATGTTAATCTCTGGCAGATATCTTTTTCTCTTTCTCGACTGAACCTCTAACTGCAGCAGTCAAAAATCAAAATGAAGTTGTGTAATTTTAGGTGTCACTTTCTTGGCACACTGTTAGAGCTGGAAATATGTGTCAGTTTGAAATAAAATCCAATGTGGAATGTACACAATCAGTCCGACTAATTGTGGTATGAGGGTTAAATTAATGTGGATTTAAAAGTAGTGATGAAGACAAGGGGAAAACATACCTGCTAAGTGTGTGAGGCAAAATCCAATTCTTAGATCATGGATGAACAGCAGAGAGGGTGGAACTATGACTAAAGAACATATTTCTTAAGAGAAAAGAATTAGGTGCCTTTATCCTGCAGTGAAACTGGCTCAATGTCAACATGATACCAACATCACGTCTTTGCGGGTAATTGAAGTAACAACGAGAGTCATGCTGCATTCTGTGAAGAGGTCTGGTCTTCCCATTAAAAGAAAAATACCTAAACAGTGGAGAAAGAGAAGTTGATTTACAAGGGTGATAGAGGAAGTGACAAGTTGCCACTATCAAATGCATTGAAAAAGCTGACACTCTTGTAGTAAGGGGGTGCCCTGATAGATGTGTTTAAAATAATGAAGAGGTTCAAAATATTAGACATGGAGAGAATGATTCCATTTGTGAGGAAAAGCAGAACTAGAGGCCCTACATATAGGAACATTGATAATAAACACAATGAAGAATCCAGGAGAGGCCAATTTACCCAAAGTAGGTGTGACATGTACTACATACTACTTTAAGGGGAAGTTGGATTCATACTTGAAAGGGAAAGATCTCCAAATGGGTGAGATGTAGAAGGGCTGAATGTCCTGCATTGTGCTGCTAGTTCTAATCAAGCTGCACTGGATAGAGCTTAGCTCCAATGACCACTGATAAGGCAATTATACAATACTGAAATTGCAAAGCTTATAATGGCTCAGTTTAATGTCAGATTTTTTGTTTGAGTAATTATGAAGAATTGTATTGTTAATCAAATTCCTAACATAGTTACATTATTATTTGCATTTTTTTAGTATTCTTAGTATGTATGCACAGCTAGAAAGGCAAGTATTTATTGGCCACCCCTGAGAATGTGGTGATGAGTCACTTATCACAAGGTTATCCTTCCTTAGGTAAAGATACTAGACTCTATTCAATTGGAGCAAGTCATAGTCAAATGCTTTTGCAATAGTGATCTCCATAATTCTTGCCTTCTTAATTGCTTGCCATACCTGCATATTAACCTTAGGCAACGCTGTCAAAGAAAATTTGAGAAGTTGCTGAAATGCCTTTGCAAACCATACATATCGCAGGATACTCAGCCTCTGATCTTGTCCAACCATATTTATATGCCTCATCCAGTTAAGTTTATGATCAAATTTAACTGTTAGGATGTTGATGGTGGGGGGGATTATGCTGTTGAATGCTAATGATAGGTTGTTGGATTCTCTCTTGGGGGAAATGGTCATCGTCTAGCACTTGTGTGCCATAAATGTCACAAGCAATCGTTACTGAACGTTGTCCTATCTCGAGCTGTTCATTATCTGTATTGCAAGTGGAATGCAACATTATACAGTCATCAGCAGACATATCATTTCTGAACTTATCATGGCGAATGCCGCGATGAACCCCTGCAGTGATATTCTGGAGTTGAGAAGATCACGCCACCCTGCCCCCCAAACAACCACCACAAATCTCCCTTTGCACCAAATATGGCTTTAACCATTGAAGTGTTTTTCCCTTGATTCCCATTAACCCCTTGGTGCTTCACTGAGTTAAATGCTGCCTTGATGACAAGGGTAGTCACTCATATCTCACCTCCAGAAATTAATCCATGTTTGGACCGAAGCAATAATAAGGTCTGATGATCATGGCATAACCTAAACTGAGCAGGTTGTTGCAGGTTGTTGTAGTAAGTGTGCAATGCATATAAGACTCCATGTTTTGTATCATGCATTATTTCAGACCCAGGGAGATATGGGGAAGTTAGTTTGAATTACAATGGTTTGTTGTGGTGAGATGGAGTTTGTTGGCATTCCATTTCTACAAGATCCCTGAAGAGATGCAAACCATCAAGTCACCTACCCAGCTATAGATTGGACACTGACCCAAACCTGGCAAGAATCAAAACCTGTCTGGTGGGGTAGAGTGGGTTTTCTGCCAGCAAGAAGCCAACATCAGAAATCCAACATTATGTGGAGAAACATTAAGATTGGTTATAGGGAAGGAAAGATGTCTAGGTGTGTTTGAGGATGATGTGGTGAGGAGTATGCAAACCACTGGGAGGAAAGGCCAATGGCCTCCCAACTAGGGAAAGGTGGAGTTATTCCTGCCCAACAAGTTCTTAAGTCAGGATATAAACTCACCTTTGCCTGTCCTGATGGATTTGGGCTGGCAGTAATGATACCAATGTAGTCTGGCCTCTCCATTCAGAATCAGAATCAGAATCAGGTTTATTATTACTGTCTTATAATGGCATGAAATTTGTTGGTTTGCAGCAGCAATACTGTGCAAAGACATAAAATTACTATAAATTACAGAACAAATAAATTGTGCCAAAATAAAAAGGAATAATGAGGCAGTGTTCATGGGCCATCCAGGAATCTAATGGCAGAGGGGAAGAAGCTGTTCCTGGATTATTGGGTTCAGGTCTTCATGCTCCTGTACCTTCTCCCTGATGGTAGTAACGAGAAGGTGGCATGTCCCAGATGGTGAGGGTCCTCAGTGATGGATGCCGCCACCTTGAGGAACCGCCTCTTCACAAGGGTTAATAATGCTGTTAGTCTATAATTAAATAGTCAGAGCCTAATACCTACAAAAGAAGCCAGCCCTTACCTGAGTTCTTTACAAGATATTTTAATGATAATCTTATTCTGAAGACCCCAGGTTTTATATTCCCCCACTTATAAACAGCTTCTCTATATCCATCCTATTGAAACCCTTTATAATTTTGATGAATACATCTCACCCTTCTCTTTTTTAGAGAAAAGAAACCTAAATATTTCAGTCTTGATAATTAAAACCTCCTCGTTTCATTAAAAATGGCCTCTGGCACTTTGGAATTTACTTTAGAATGTGTTTTTATCATCCTTTCAAGCTGGGTGGACTAATCATAACAATTGTGTTTTATGTCTGGCTATTTTACCAGTTGTCTTGAATCTGTGTACTTTTGATTACTGCCAATGACAACAGCTTCTCCTTATTATTTTTATCAAAATAGCTTATTTTTGAACACACCTATTACATATCTCCTCCTCCCTTCAGTCACTGATCTCCTGGACTCTCTATAACATTGTCACCAACTGCAGCCCTTCTCATTAATCTTCTCCTAAGATACATCACTTCAATGGCAATTCATCATTCATATTGTCAGCTGTACATGTTGTGATCATAGGGATTCAGCTACTTTTCTTTAAAGCATATGAAGACAAGTGCATGAATTGTGTGATTGCAAAATATAAACAGGATTATTCAATACAGACTACCGGCAACCAAGAGAATACTAAACATTACCTTCACAAGTTATCACTTAGTTTTCCTTCAAATTCTTATTGGATGAAAGATGTTGAGAGCAATTGGTTGGGAATGGTGATTTTCCTGGTTCATACAATACCGTAACTAATCTAGTTACTGGACCTTAACCTGCACCGAAGTATCTGTATTAGTCACAGCCTAGAACAAGCTGTGCAATAGTGAGCAACATTTTGTGGCAACCGGCATAGCAGTTATATGTTTCCACCTGTTCTGAATCTCATGAAGCATAGAATTTAGGCTTACATGAGTCTAGTTGTGACAGTTTAAAAATAGCTCGGGACATGGGAAGAGCCAGTGGTAGGAAGTGGAAGGGGAATAAAGCCTCCTTTCTCAGATAATGGGTGAAACATCTTTTCTCAAAGAGTGGTGTATGCCATTTCCCTTACATCAAAATTCTCATCCTTGTTATCAAAGGCTGCAAAGGCCTCACCCTTTCATGTGTCTGCAACCTCCTCCAGCAAAATAAATCTTAAGGTCCCTATGTTTAGCTAATTCTGTCCTTGTGTGCATTCTTCTGCAGAGATCACTGGCTGATGTTCCAATGCAATACTATGGGAGTGAAACACTGTGGGGAAAAATAGGGAAGTATTCCCCGGGATCCCTGGAATCTGGTAAGCATCATATTCTTGAATTTCCTGGAACTGCTGGGAGTAACTTCAGTGCAAGATCTTGGTCTTCTCTAAGGCAATTTAAATCATAGTATTGATATTGCAAATGCCCTTGGCCATTTGAACAATGATTTGGTCCATTGTATATTCCAGTCATTTCTCATGTTCTAAAGAATTCACATTTGACCTCCTGAATAACTAAAGTCAGAAAAATCACTAGGACCCAACGGCTTGCATCCAAGGATATGAAAGGAACTGACTGCAGAGATAGTGGATACAGTGGTTGAAATGGTTAAAAACTCACTAAGTTCCAGGTGGGTACCAGAAGTTTGGAAAAGAACCAATGTGAGTCCTTTCTTCAAAAAGGGAAGAAGACAGATTGCAGAAATCTATAGGTTAGTCATTGTCAGAAAGATGCTAGAATCAATAATCAAAGAGGAAATAACTAATCATTTAGGAAAGAATAATATAATCAAACTGAACCAACATAGTTTCATGAAAGTTAAATCATGTTTGATGTTCTCAATTTCTTTGAGAATGTGTGAGAGAGAGAGAGAGAGAGAGTGAAAGGAATCTGTAGATGTAGTGTATTTAGATTTTATTGGGAAAGGGTTGGAGTTAAAGAAAAGGGAGATTTTGTTCCAATTGTACATGGCGTTGGTGAGGCCATACTTGGAATAATGAGCACAGTTTTGGTCCCCTTACCTGAAGATGGGATATAGTCCACTGGAGATTCACCAAGCTAATTCCTGGGATGAGGGAGCTGACTTAGAGGGCTGAGGTCGTTATTCCTTGGAGTTTAGAATAATGAGGGGTGACTTTATTCAAACATATAAGATCCTAAGAGGGCATGACAGAGTGGATTTTGAGATGTTTTCAATAGTGAGAGAGTCACAAACAAGGAGACATAGCTAAAAAGTAAGGAGCCTATCATTTAAAACTGAGATGTGAAGAAATTTTTTCTCTCAGAGGGTAATTGGTAACTTGTTTGTTATTGTCACATGTACTGAATTACAGTGAAAAGCTTTTGCTTGCATGCTGTGCAGACAGATCATTCCAATACATAAGTACATCAAGGTAGTAAAAAGGAAAACAAAACAGAATGAAGAATATAGTTTTTTTACGGAGAAAGTGCAGTGCAGATGAAGTGCAAGGGCCAAGATGAGGTACATTGAGAGATCAAGAGGGTAGTGAATCTCTGGGCTTCTCTGTCTCTGAGGATGGTGGAGACCAGATCCTTAGATATATTTAGGGTAGAGTTAGATAAATATTTTACAGATCGAGGAATTGAGGGTTATGAGGAACTGGCAAAGAAGAAGAGATGAAGGCAGCATAGATCAGCCATGATCATATTGAATGGTGGGGCAGGCTTGTGGGGCCTGGTGGCCAATCCTGCTCCTATCGTCTTATGTTCTTCTGTTCCTGATAAGAAAGTTGGGCTTATGATTTTTTTAAGTCATTTTTGAGATCTGAGCATCACTGGCAAGACCAGCATTTTTGCCTATCCCTAATCACCACCAAGAAGGTGGTGCTGAAGCACCTTCTTGAACCACTATGGTCCTTACTGTCGGATCTGGTTATTTTCAAATCCGTAGGTTCTTTCAGGAGACCAAGAATGAGTTGAAAACAACTTGGTGCT
>JARFYF010000084.1:85006069-85018564 GCA_030265395.1 Rhina ancylostomus | reverse complement strand
AATGCTGTAATGAACAGTCAATGCAGGACTTGCCACTTTTTATTCTCCTTCACTATTGCAACATGCCATTTGCTTGTTATTTGCTGTGCTTGCTTACTTTATATTTCTTGTACAAGGGGACCCAGATCTGTCTGTATGCAGTCTAGTCTAGTCTATTTCCATTTAAACAATATCCTGCTTTTCTATGCTCCTTCACACATTGGAAAGAATTGAAATCATTTTTGTGGAGAAAATAGCATATATGCAAACTGTATCTCACACACACACCAGTCGGAAAGTTTTACTTGATTTCTGTTAGTTTGCTCGTGTTTTTGTTTTTTAAAAAAACATCTGTCATCCGGAAACAAGTGTGGAGAAAGTGCCAGTTGTTGGAAATGAAACAGAGAGGGTGTTAATAGAGCATACTAGTCATCTTAGTCAAGGTTTTAACCTGTTTTAGGGTTCTGTATTTGGAACTATGACTTCCAGCCTTCTCAAAGTCTTGCCCATTCCCAGACTCTCTATCCAGAAGGTTGATGTGCTTGGGGATCTCTCTGTGCTGAGTACAAGTCCAAGGTCCTTGTCAATCTGTTGACTGTAATGTGTAGCTCATGAAGTTTGCCCTTCTAACAGGAAGTGTTAAAACAAAGCTCTCTAGTGTTTCTGGCTGCTTGGGAATGAAAGGGGGAGCTTTGCCGCCAATGGGAGTTGTTGCATTTCTTAGGCTGAAGTCACCTGGTCCTTTTTCTTTCCCTCTGAGTGATGACAGCTCCTCTGTAACCTGACTCCACTTGAAAGGCTGGAAATGGTAGAGTTGAAAGGTGATCGGTGGCAACTCTACAGAACTTGAACTGTCAGCTGGCTCACTCCCTGATTTTTCTTTTTGTGTGTATGTGCTAAATAAATCTGAGAGGTCATCTTCAAAGCTTCATTACACAGAAGCCTTCCTGAAGGAAACCCAAGCTCAGACTTCGGACATTTGATTTGTGTACAAGATTATAATCTACAACTTTGAATGGTGCATGCTGGGCTTTCTTGTCATGGATATCAAACAATACAAAGGTGAGGGAAGGTTTATTTAAAAAAGGAATTTAACTCAAACCTTAAGTTCAAATAGTTTTTTCTAAATTAAGGAAGGGGCAAAGCTTGAGCATACTGGTCAATGTTCAGATGCAGAGCCATTCATAGTAATTTTGTAATGATACAGTGAATCAGCAAACTGTTTTACACTATCCTCTACAGCTTCTGTTGACCTGAAAGGAAACCAAAACTAGACAGAGGCTGCCTGTTTGTCATCACCTGTCAGCTTAATTTGACTGGTAGCTCTTCATTTCTGAATCTTTAACATTGTGGATCTAAGTCCCATTCCAAGGACTGGAACACTTAATCCAGACTGGTACCCCAATGAAGTACTGAAATCCTTTGAGGGAACTATTCAATCAAGACCATGTCTGCTTTGTTGGGTGGACGTAAAAGATACCTTGGCAGTTATTTTGCAGATCTGTGGGGGAGTTCCCCTTGGCCAGCAATTAAATTACTCACACCAAAAGAAAATGAACAGCTACTCAGCTTGAACACTGTCTTGCATCTTATTCTACAGAACAATGGCTATAATTCAAAGTACGTATATAAATTGAAGTAAAGGACAGCACAATGACCAACCTTGTAGAGCCACTATCTCACAGTTCCATCATCCTGGGTTCAGTCTTGCCTTCAGGTGCTGCTCTGTGGAGTTTGCACATTCTCCCTGTGATCTTGTGGGTTTTCTCTGAGTGCTCCAGGTTCTTCCTCATATCCCAAAGATGTGTAGATTGCTAGCTTCATTATGTAGGTGAAAGGAAGAATGTGGGAATAAAGTGAAGTTAGTACAGGGTAAGTGTAAGTGGGTGCTTGATGGTTGGGCAAACTGCCTATTTCTGTACCACATGATTCTGATTCTCTAAGATATGGCAACTTAAATGATTTGAAAGATGCTATGAAAAATGGCATGATGAATGTGCATCTTCATGAACGGATGGTGGAAGCAAATTCAATAGAACTTCCCAAAGGGGATTTTATCAATGCATTGAAAGGAAAAAGATGCACTTGAACTGTGGGCAAGGAACAAGAATCTGGGACTAATTGGAAGGGACCAGCCATGTGCCTTCCTTTTCTGTATGCTTATGTAATAATTGCAAGCTTGCATATCATTACTACTGATTTTTATGTAAATTCAATATGTACTGTGCCCTTTTTGCCATTTGGTCCGGTTCTGCTGGGAACTATTGCATTCATTAAATACAAATGTGTTTTCTACATTATGGAGCTTTTTCACACTGATGAAAAGTTGTAAAGCATTACAAAGCTTGTATGGTCTATTCTCTTCAGACTGGCTTCTTCCTTCAGTGCAAGGTCCAACAAACTTGGTCCCTAGTGCTATTGGGCTGCCCGTAAAATAACCTGCCTTATTTTGCCATTGACCAACCTGAGCCATTTATAGGATGAAGCACATTTGAACCAACATTGTTCTTCAATCTGCCTAAGAATTCCATGAAATCATCCAATTATCAAGTGTTCTGACCTAAACATACCTCTGTCAAATTTCAAAACTTGAAAAGTTAATCAGAAAATTGATGGGGGGGGGGGTTCAATTTCCAACAGAGTCCAATTAAAGCAATAACTAGTCATTTGTAATTTGGAGCTGGTCATTTAATTTCTTGTAATAGTTGGCACTAAACACTTGTGACTCAGTGATCTTGTTCTTAATTTGTTATGAGCATTGGTGAGTTGATGGGGTTGAGGGAGGAAGGTAGTATTAAAGATGTGGGATAGACTTCATTTTCTTTTCGACATTACTTTGGAGATTATAGCAAGCCCAAACTCTTTCCCCCTTTCTACAAATTTGTGTAAGTAATTTAAAAAGTAAAATCTGGAGCATGTGTTAAAATTTCTGATTAATAACATCTGTTTGCTGGTAGATTTGTAAACTTTCTGTGCACTTCCTTAGACTTTTCAGCATGGCACAGATGATTTGTGGGGATGAAAAGAGCTGAAGGAAGAGAAGGTGCCTGGGAGAAGTGGAATTTCCTTAAGAAGGATAAGGGCAAGGTTATGGGGGCTAGAAAAACTTCACTGCAAGTGGCTGGTTGAATTCGAACAATTCACTGGTGCTCGTCAGAAACCATGAGCCCCATTAGAGGTCAAAAAGGGAGATTAAGGGGTTTCTCAGATTTCACTGGTTAGCTTTAGCTCCGCAGGCAAGAATAATCAATTGCATGAGTTGCAGGTGCAAGTTCCAATGCAAAGGGAAGTTGCAGAGCTCTGTGCCATTGCTGCCTTACAAACTAAATTAAATACAGAAATGGATTTTGAGGATATCAACTTTAATTCCAAAAATGCAATTTAAAAGATTGAGAAGCCAAATGAGGAAGAGAAGAGTGGAAGGATATGCTGAGAAGGTGGAATGAAATGAGATAAAAGGAGATGAGGATCGGTGTAATAAACCTGTTAACCCAAATTTATGTCTTTTTCAATGGAATTTAATGCTTGGAATTTTCTCTACAGCCTATTCCATCAGTTATGCAATTTTGTTATTTGTTCCATTGTCAGTGAATGTTTCTATTTTCCTGGTGTATGTTTGCATCACTATTTCTGGCATGGATTCAATACAACTTGCTTGTACTTTTTTTTAATTACCAAACCCTTTCATATCTAACTTCAGAGTGCAAGCTCATCCAGGGAGTATCGGTTCATTCATACTGTGGTGAAGTCTGAGAATGACAATGTTACTGCAATAACTTGCATTTGTGTGGTAAAATTTCTGTCAGGCACTTCACTGGAATTGGATAAAAAGTATTGGTAGTCTTTCACTGAGCTGAAGGAGGTGGTATTGCAACAAGTGGCTGAAAGTTTATTTCAAAAAGTGGGTTTTCAGGAAGATCTAAAAGAAGGTGGGAAGGTTCATGTGGTTGAAATGTTGGGCAACACTGGCTAAAATTGGACAAGGTTTAGATCCACAAACCTTAAAAGTGAGAGGACATCCATAATAAAGATGTGCTTTCAAAAAAACTTTGTGGATGGAATCATAAAATACAAACACCAATTGTGAATGTTAAACTTGTAAGAAAAAGATTGGTCAGGGCACAATTGGAACCCGATGTCAGTTTGCTTGTCCTCAGGAAGGTCGTGCTAGTGGCGAGAAAGTACAAATGAAATTTATTATGAATGATTTTGTTTAAGGGAATAGTTGGATAAATTGGGTCCCTTTTCATTAGATCAAAGAAAGTTAAAGGGGAGATCTGGAGGAGGTGGTTCTCAAAGAGTAAAAAGGGAAAATGAATTTTGCTGTTCAGTGAATCAGTAACTTGAGGGAATAGATTATTCACCAAAAGAATGAAGGAACAGATGATTTTTAAAAAATTCCTTACGTAGTGAGTTGGACCATGAAATGTAGTTGTTGGGCCATGGAGTACCTAATCAGAACAAGCAGGGAAACTGGATAAACAGTCAAAATCTGAGTGCAAATAACTTAAATGAATCTGATAACAATGAGAGCACAAGTGGGAAAGCCAAATAGTTCCCACCTTTGTACAATTCTACATATTGTAAGTAAAATTGCCCATCTGTATATATTGACTCTTCCTTTTCAAAATAATGAAAGGACACTTGAATCATTTCAACAAACTGTTCATCATCACTGATTTTGTTTTGAATTTAGGGCAGCAGATATACAACTTGCTGCTGCTGCTTTTATCTGAGTTCATGGAAGTGCATATCTTTTGCTAATGACTCATTGACTGAGATTTTTTCCTATTCCTCCACATCTGTTACTTGCAAAAAAATATATATTTTCACTCTCTCTCTCTCTCTCTCTCTCTCTCTCTCTCTCTGCAGGAGCTTTTGGATGGAGAACTGAAAGGTGGTCAGTTCCTTGATGACCAGTGCCCCCTGGAGGGTAAGTGAAAAATGCAGCATGGTCAGCAATCGTAGAGTTAAAATGGGTAACAAGCACCAGAAATAATCAAATTTTTAAGCACACTAAAATTGCCAGTCAATTAATATGTAGAAGATGATTTTGTTTTCTATGGGCCAGTTTGTCAAAAGCTGAATTTTGATGAAAGTACTTGCTCAAAGCGATGAACTTAGTGCTTTCAATTCGTAAATACGTTTAAGGGCATTTCAAAAGAGCTTAATTTAATAAATTTGGTAAAAATCCAGCAATACTTAAAACAGATTTCTGTGCATTCGGATTATGGGTGTCACTGGCAAAACCAGCATTTAATGCCTATCCCTAATTGCTCTCGGAAGATAATGTTGAGTTGCCTTGAACCACTGAGTGTCATCTGGTGAAGTTACTTCCATAATGGGTTCAGGGAAGAAGTTCCACATCCAGTAGCAACAAAGGAATGACAAAATATTTATAAGACTGGATGCTGTGTGACAGAGGAAACCCTGCAGTTGCTGGTATTCCCATGCACCTGTAGCCTTTAGTCCTCTTGGTACTTGAGGTTGTGGGTTTGGGAGGTGCTGTCAAAATAGCCTGGGCAAGTGCCTGTGCTTTTTGTGGATGGGGTGCACTGCAGCTCCTGTGTGCTGGTGGTGGAGGAAATGAATGTGTTGGGTGCTGGATAGGATTCCAATCAAGGAAGCTGTTTTGCTTTGAGGAGCTCTTGGAGTTGTTGGAGCTACAGGCAACAGCATTGATCTTCCCAGTGCATGGTGGGGAGGCAGTGGATTCTGGCAAGCAGTATTAAAAATTGGAAGAAGTGAAGCGACAGAGAGAGGCAGGGCGAGTAGAGCTGAGTGTCACCAGCATACAAGTGGAATCTGACAGGGAGAAACAGGGTGCTTGTAAATCAGCCCAGACAGCGATGAGAAAAGTAGCAATGCCTTTTGGTTTACTGTGTTTCCCTAATCTGCCCAGACAGTATCATATATCTATATGCAGTCTTGTGATATAGCTGCCAGTGTTTACTGTTCACAGTGGAGCCTTCAGTAAAGTAGCTGTAATTGCTGGTGTTATTTTAAAATCTCCTGTTCCAGTGTTTTGTCTACTGCTGCCAATTTTGCAAATGCATTACTATCCTTTGTTCTTGAGACTGCATTAAGTGGGGCCATGTACAAACAAGACCAAAGCAGGATGCATGTCTCCTGTACCCCCACGTGGGATGGGGGGGAAATGTAGGAAGAAAGGATGCGTGACCTTTGATCAACAGGGAAAAAAACACTAACCCTCCCCTTCTCTCCAAAAGGCTATTGTGTTGGCAACATTTGTGATTGTTCAAGTGGGAGTTGAACCCACAACCTGTTGCAGGTGGCTCATGTCTCTGCTCCATTTTGTTTCATACAGACTGAACAGTGCACACTTTTCTCTGGGGGGAGGCCATGGCTAGCCTGGAACTGACATAATCTATTAGCTCAGAAACTGTCATGAGAACAAATGAAATAGTTTTCATCAGTGGTGCCAACCTGCTTTCTCTCTGCTAAGTGCTGTATTGTGGAATCATTGCAGAGATTTACATCAAATCTACAGATAAAGAAGGGCCATTCAACCGAAATGGTCTAAGGTAATGTCTAGTCTTCACATGAATCATAAGTTGTCGGTTTAAGACCCACAACAGAGACAAGAACACACAATCTAAGGTGATGCAATTTTTCAGATGTAAGGTATCCCATTGTATTATTTGAAGAAGAGCAAGGAAGTTATCTTCCAAGTTTTTGCCATTTTATAATAGTTTATAACAGTTTACTTTGTCTCTTATTACCCTACTCTTTGTGAGACCTTGCTGTACCAAATTTGGCTCTCTCATATTTCTAAATTACACAGCAACTAAATATTTAAGGAAAACTGAATCTGTTGGCTGAGAGTTTCAGGTTCTCCTTTGGACTTGCATCAATATACAAATTTAAAATTTACCACCTCCTCCTCTCATCTTTCATTCTCTACTGTTCTGTGCCTTTCTCCTCTCTTTCATTCACACACTTGCCCTGTTTTTATCTAATCTTCCTTCTCTCCCACTTTCCTCTGTCAGTCCTTTTCCACCCCCACTCTTCTTTCTCTAGGATGACATTATATATAGGAGAAATTTTGGTTCTGCTAAATGCTTAACTGCTACCTTAAGAGAATTGCCCTGTGCATCTAAAGTTTTTAAGAATGATACAATGGACATTGAGGCAATGGAACACCAAAATTCTGACCCTCCTGAACCTTACCAAACAGGGCACTTGCCGATAAACAAGGAAAATCTGAGAGTGAATTGTTCAACTCAGCCAGCTTGTACATCTCAGCAGTATTGGCAGACCTGTGACTGAGCTAATTATGTACCTCCTTGGTTTGGCAGTTGTACATAGGACCTCTAGCAGATGGTAGAAAGCAGATTAGAAATCCGTGTGTGACTTGGGGAGAGGACCCCTTTATGATTAATTGTGTGAGTACAAAGAGGAAGGGAGAAATAACTTTATCAAGAAAACACATTTTAGGAACATCAAAATAAAATGATCACTACAAGCTTGAAGCTTTTTAAAACTCTTTAAAAGTTTTTGTAGCTGGAATTCTATAACCAACAAAACTTCAAGGGCAATTGGGAAAGAATAACCTCAATGGCCCCTCTACCAGTTGATAGAGGTGCTACAACTGACCATATTAAATGGTCATTATACAAAATATATCACTTTTTAATCGTGGGCACGTGATCATCGCTTAACAAGGTTGTCTCTGATTTTCTTTTTTCCTTTCATTTGTTCAAAGGTGCTTGTATTTGTTTGTTGATCCACAAGACTTTCAGCTGAGTGGTTTTGTCCTGCTCATGCACGTGCATTGTGAATCATGATGACAGAGCAGCCAATAGCACCTTGGGGATTTACTACATTTCCTTCTCTGCTGTGTGTGAAGAATTAAGTATTCTAAAGAATGGTTCTAATTAAATAAGTCAGCAGCTGCTTTAGGACCTGAAAGGGACAATTATTTAAGTTTAAATATGTCACCCCCCCAGTGACGCATGCATGTCTAATTAGTTACGGGTGAATAAAATTGCTGTTGGTTATAAGTGCTTGTTTACTAAAAACAGTCATTAAATCTTGTCTTCAAATGAAAGCCCTAGGGCCCACAGAAGCTTTTAACTCCTTTACAAACCAGTATTTACTACCAATGTTGAAGGAGCGGGCCAGATAAGAATTTTGAAAACTGACATTTATAGTATGTATAATAAACTATTGAGGGAATGCTAGAAACTTTATTGCATTGGTCATTTCCCCTGTCGAGTAGACATTGTTCAAACCAAATAGACCTCTTCATGCGCTGTTTATGCTTACTGAACAGTTTCACGCTTGCTTACCCTTCTGTTTTCCTATCTTGCTGGAATATAAATTTAGCACTGAAGGCTAATTTCAGGAATGATGGTTCGGTTGTCTGCAAAACCTTATTCACTGACTTTCAGGGAATCAGTTCTGTCATACTTTCTGTGTCAGGTCTGAGTGTGACTCCAGATCCCTTGAGCAATCTGGTTGACTCTTGTTTGGTCTCAGGAGATGTGTAGCAATAACTCAGTTTGAGGGCAGTTAAGAATGGGCAACACTGCTGGCTTTGTCATTGACAGCCATGCTCCTGTAAATGAAAATTAAAAACTGTGTCACTTTCTCAATGGGGGAAACATTTGCTGTCTTAAAACCAAGTTTGCTATATTTTGCAAACTGAAAAATGGAGCATTGGTAACCATTTGTAATATTTCTTTTGCTGTTAATGAATTGTTAATTTTCTACCACAGGAGATGGATGACTTTAAGGATAATTGATTCTTATTTCAAAAATTAGTATTTTGGTAGCTGGCTATATTTAGTAAATTTAACTATAAACTTATATTTTTATAAATTATATAATTTATATAATTTTATTTTTAAAAAATCTTTTCAGGCAAGCCAGACAAAACCCAACACTCTCATCCAAAATGGACTTGCTACACACCCTGTAGGAGATGTACACTGTAACTGAGCACCAAACTTTAGTGTACAAGATGTCAAAAATCTGAGTGGAATACTTTCATGAAAGTATATAGTGTTTTTATACATTTAGAATATTATAGACATTACTGTTAATATTTTAAAATGGAGAATATTAATTGAGATGAGAAATGTGACATTTTTTCAGTTCCACTGAGCTTTTACAAAGAAAACTAAATCCATGCACAAATTAGTTTTAACAAATAAAATTCTTGTACTTTTTAAAACAGTAAAAATAGTAACTGTTAGTAACCACTGTCAGTGACTATTATCCTAATTGCTTTTGCAGTGTTGTTAGTTATCTCCTGAGAGAAGAACCAAACCACAAAATTCAATCATTGCTGGCAATTTCGTTTGAATGACTGAGGTAGCTTCACTCAAAAAAAAATTCTATTGATTACTTAAATTTAAATGAATTCTAGGGGTTATTTCAGAGTGCTGAAGTCGATTGAATTGGTCAATGCAAAGAATCCATTTGAAACCAGGTTAGTGGCCAAGTGAATAATGAGTAATAAAATATTTATTTACAAGAGTAATACATCACTTGCTTTTCTTTCAACAAGCTAGATTGTGGTATTGTTGTAATAGATTTAATTGCTACGTATTTAATAGCATAAAGAAGCAAATTTTCTTGCATCAGTCAAAGTCCGAAATCAAGAGTGATGAGAACAAATCTGATGTGAAGTCATTGCCTTGTAACACTCAAGTTTTTTTCCTTCCACAAGTATCACCTGACCTACTGGGTTTTATTTCTCCTTGGTTCCAGATTGCCAGAAACATCTGTGTTCTGTATTTTAGTTACAGCATTTACTTTTTTTTCCTATCTCCTTTGTTCCCCTTTCTAAACCTCTTCCAGGCTGATTAGCTGCCATTACAAAATCTCTCATTAGTTCTCCTTCATCTTCTCTACTTGTGTCTCCTAGAGGCAAGTTGGCTATGATTTAACAAGCCTTTACCACCACCACTTAAGTCAATCAGTCTCTCTTGGTTTCCACCCCAATCACAGACACTCTGTTCTCTGCACTCCTCCCCTTCTTGGTACCTTTAAAGCCTGTTTGATTTCTAACTTGTCCTTGTTCCAATGAAAGATAATCAAAAGCATCAGCTCTTTCTCCCTCCACAGATGCTGACTGACCTGCTGATTATTTCCAAAGCTGTCCAACATTTCAGTATTTTTTTGGGGGGTGAGGAGTGGTTGTGAAATGATCTGTTGTGATTTTTGGTTGTTCAGGGAAAGACCCTACAGGCACAGAATAATCCTACTGGCTAAAGTGATTTTGTTAATTCTGTTTAGAAATGTTTCTATGGTTATTCTATGGAAATGAAGGCCAGTGAAGATTCATTTTCAAGTTGATTCAATTTTACTGAAATAGCATGGAGTAAGGACAGAAAAGAGCCCATAAATATAATCCTAACATGGGAATTAGAAGCAGGAACAGGAGTAGGCCATCTCACTCAAAGTCTGCTCCACTTTCCACCAAATAATGGCTGAAGTTCTACCTCATCTCTATTCCCAAATCTTAGTTCCCTTAATTTCCAGAAATCTATCTATTTCTGTTTTGAATGAATTTGGATATATCTTCCAGAATAGAGAACTCAAAATTCACCACTACCTGCGTCAAGAAATTTCTCCTTATTTCAGGGTGAAATGGCTGGTCCTTTCATTTTGAGATTGTGACCCCTGGTTCTAAACTCCTTGGCCAAGGGAAACATCCTTGCTGTATCAAGCTTGTCAAACCCTTCGAGAATTCTTATTTCAATTAAAATTCTAAGTTTCAATGAGATCTCTCATTCTTCCAACTTCTAGAGACTGCAGACTTAGTCTGCTTGATCTTGAATAATTTTGCAAGCCTGTCATCATAGAGACCAGTCTGGTGACTCTTTGTTACACTTTCTTAATGGCAAGTACATCCTTTTCTCTTAGGTGAGAAAACCAAACAAAATATTCCAGGTGTGGTCTCGCCATAGCCCCGTGTAATTACAGTAAGCTTCTTTACTCCTCTACTCAAACCTTCAAGTAATAAAGGCCAGCATTCTTTCTTTTTGCCTTCAGAATTGTTTGGTCCACCTGAATGTGAGCTTTCAGTCACTTGTATGCAAGGACCTTTTTAACATGAACATTTCCCAAACTCATCAGCATTTAAAACAAACTCTCTGCTTTTCTGTTTTATCCACTGAAGTGGACATTGTGTTTTTCCACATTAAATTCTATCTACTGTTTTCTTATCCATTCATATAGCTTGTCTATAATTGAAGCTTCTTTACATCCTCCTTCATATTTACAAACCAAACTAGTTTTGTATCATCAGTAAACTTGGAAATGTGACATTTAGTTCCCTCAGCCTGATGTCTGTGCCGTGTCACAAACTTGTTTGCAGATAGACTAAATGAAATTTTGTTATCTGATACTTGATCCCATCGGTGTTTAAGGGAATTTTGTAAAACCTGCGTTGGATTCGCTATTTAACTTGTCTCTTACCATTCTGTCATTTGTTGAATAATCCTAGCAATCTCCTATCAATTTGCAATGGATATGAGGCAAAATGCTCAATAATGGGAAGCTTGGGAACCAATCACCCAGAGTCACCCATTCAATATGCACTTACCATGCGTCATGTCTCAAATTGCTCATCTGTGATTGAAAATCTTGTTTCTTTGATAGTGAAATGGGTTTCAGGTGTTTGAACCCAAAAGGCAACAACTAATTGGCACCTTATTTCAAAGCCTGCCTGATCTTTTCCATTGACATTATCTGTTGCGGCCACTCTAAATTAACATGGTGGACCTTGTCTCCCTGACTTCTGAATGGAATAAAAATGGGCATTTTTATTATCTTTATAAATACATAAACTTTACAGAAGGGATAAATGGACGACAGAAATCTTTCTGTGACAAATCTGCAAGCCACCTGGTTCTGTTTAGAATTTGAGAGTTAATGTTCAAGTTCCAAGGAAAAGTTTTCTTTCTTTACTAAATTGAGCCAAGGTTATCCCAATCCGAGTACCAGGAGTAAATTGTTCATATATGCTTAGCGAAGAAAAAGGAGTAATTCGTAGCTGGGAATGATTAATTGGCTCAACTTTCATCTTCAAATTTTCATGGTTCTCTCTCTTTTAATAAATGTTGTTTGACCTTTCTCCAGTGAGATTATAACCTGATAATCATTTCCAGGTACCCATTATTCTTTGTAATCTCTTGTAGAGTAAATGATTTCAATCTGTTGGTTTAAGATTTACAGAGTACTTTTCCTAGTTACTTCAGACTGTCATAGAGCTAAATCATTTTTGTTTTTAAAATGGTTGATCTAGAGGATTCTGGATGGTGTGCAATTGCCAGTCAGTTTGGTATCAGTTTTGTTAGTATAAACCTTCACCTATGAGCTGAGTAAGGTGATCTCCTTGCTGCTGCTGTTCTTGAATTCATTCATTATTCACTGAGCTCGTGGATTAGCAAACTAGAGTATTTTTTTAAAACATGGGCAGGGAACTACCCATGTTTTATACATCCCTGATTCTGTCAACACAGCAACTTGTATTTTTAAATA
>JARFYF010000084.1:84995091-85005969 GCA_030265395.1 Rhina ancylostomus | reverse complement strand
TTTATCATATTTTAACAAGTCCTAAAACAATCCACAGTACTGAAATTGGGGGAGGGGGGAAAATGTGGTGCCCAGCAATGATGCATATTAGGACAGGCAAGTTTTAAAGACGCTTATTAAAGGATAAAGGAGGAGCAGGGGTTAGTTAGGAATTCCATCACTTAAGGCCCAAGGTAGCTAAAGGCATAGCTGTCTCTGCTGGAGCAAAGAAAATTGGTGTAGACCAGAGGTCAAAAATGGAAGAGCACAGATCTCTTAAGGATTGTGGAGCTAAAGCACGTATAGACCTCATTCAATATTTTCACTTTCCACATGTCTACCATGTGCCCAGGTAGCCATTTGGAGTACCAGCTGGTGGCTGGTTTTGAACTGGTGGCCATAGCCTGGGGAATGCTAAGCCCATTGAAGTTCTGTGATTCACTGAGATCAGTTCAGCCTAGGGATAGAATCCAAGACTATTCTTGTTAATCTTGTCATTTCAGTCTTGCTCAGCAATTGGGTTGCTGGAATAATTGCCCATGTCATCTTGCAGATGAGGCATGATTGGTGCCAATAGTCTGTGGAAAGAAAACTAAAGAGCGTGTTTTTTTTAAAATTCATCTTTGAGGATTCAAGCTAAATACAAACATAATTTATTATAGTAACCCAAATACCTTTTTTCTGAAAAGAGGATCTTGGATGCAAGATTAATTGTAAGATATTTGATGGCAGGAGAAATACCTTTTACTTTGAGGTTGTGGAATTCACTTCTGGAGTAATGGTTCAGGCAGGAATTATTTGATAGGAGAAATGAAAGAAGGCATAAAGATGTAAAGGGATAGTGGAGCAAGTGTGTAATGTTGTCTGTGAGACTCTCACAGATATTTTTATCTTGAAGTCTGCCATTTTTAAGGTAAAACAAAGCAGTGAAAATGTTTGAGTCAGCAGTTATGAATTAAGAAGCAACAAGTACTGATTTTTGAAAATAAAGTGACGATTGCTTTTAAATAGTAGAGATCCTTTAATAACTGCTCAAGTGCCAACAGTCCAATGCAAGGTACGTTGTTTTTAACATGCAATCCTTCATAGATATAAGTGCTTCACCCATTGTACCACCTCTGAAGTTTCTTTCCTCCCGATGTTTAATGGTTGGACTTCTAAGGTTCCACTTGTGCTATCTTGAAATAGTTCTGGGAGCTCTTACAGATGTCTTTGTCAATATTAAGCCCTCTGGTAGCTTGGTATATTAGTATTTGTAGGATATTGTTCACAAATAGGGCTACTGCATTTCCTTTGTTTCAGCAGTGAACTGATTGTGAAAAGCACAATAGTAAGTCTACTTCGTTGAAATGACCCAGCTCCTGTTGTAAGTGAAATTGCTTTTGCTTTAATGATACCTGATATCATTTACACAATGACACTGAGAAGAAGTGCACGTGTTGTGCAATTCCAATGGAAATGGCATCAATAAGCTTTCTTGGCTGCAGTTTCTGGCTCCTAGAGATAGGAAGCAAAGCCAGAGCCTGAAGACGTGCCATGGGTATGCAAGGTTTGCTTTTCCTCCTGTTACCCTTGGCTGCAAAAATCCAAATATCTCCATGGATCTGGTCAGGAACATTTGCTTTTTATTGATCCCCAGATACATGAGGGCCCTTGAGTCTTTTGAAAACTATTAGCAGATTAACAAATATAATAGCCCATTGCAATAGATATTAATTTTTTAACTGCATGCAGATCTAAAAGCAACTTTTAAACACCACAGTTTCATGCACAGTTTTCCTAAATGAGGGATGTGTGAGCATCTGACACTGAGGGCCTTAAGTGTAAAATGATTACTGACAAAATCCCCTTTCAGGAATACATGAGAAACATCTTCATCCAGGAATGGTTCTGGGTCTTGCTACTATTGAAAATGCATTTTCTTTTATAAATGCAGAGCTACTTTGTTGAACACTACTGAAATTTTGTATGGTGGAGAATCTAGGTGACCCAGGTTCAATCCACTCTTCCAAAGCTGACGGTGTGAAATTTGTACGTTCTCCCTCGCGAACCACGTGGGTTTCCTCCAGGTTCTCCAATTTACTCTTGTATCCCAAAAGATCTGTAGGCTGGTAGATAAATTGGCCACTGTAAATTGTCCCCAATATGTAGGTAGGTGAGTGATAGAATCTGGAGGAAGTTGATGGTAACGTGGAGAGAATAAAATGGGATTAGGTGTAGGATTCGTGTAGATTGCTGCTTCCTCATCAGCAGGACTCGGGCTGATTGGCTGGTTTTTGTTGTGTGTGACTCTGATTCTTTGATGGTTGCTGTCTGCCATTAGCACAAACTACCTAAGCCTGGGAATTGAAATCAACTTCAACATTTTCAACCAACAGCAATCATCAGAAGTTGGAATGCAAGCTGACAAGTCCTTAATAAAATGCACACAGACAGATGGGTTTTATCTCTAGAGGAATAAACCTGGGGAAAAAGAGGGAAGCTGTACTAAACTTGCATAGTCCCTGCCTGTGCCACGTTTCTAGATTCCTTATTATGAAAAAGACAGCAGAAAAGGTCCAAAAAAATCTAGAATGAAAGTAGCACTGAGGTTAAAACTATCAGGGAAGGTCTAGCAGACTGGGCTGCTTTTCTGTAGAAAAGGATAAAGCGTAACTTTGTAAGGGTCTTTAAGAATGATGAAGATGGTTAATAGGATAGACATAAAAGATTTACCAACTCATGAAGCAGTGCAAAACTATGGGCCCACAAGTATAAGAGTCACAAACTCAATACAGGATGCAGAAAAAATTACTTTATCCAGTGGTTAAAATGTAGAACTTGCTACCACATGGAAACTTAAGGCAAGTAGTGGAAGATGGATTTGAAGAGAAGGTTCTCCTTTAAAAAGAGAAGGTTTGCAGGAGTGGAGTATAAACAGTTGCATGGACATGCTGAGCTGAACGGCCACTCTGTGCTGAACATTCTAAGAATATCTGTTGGCATCAGTAATTGGGCACGAATGGGAATACAGTTGTGTGGAATCCTTGAGGCCAAGATTATTGCTTCTAAAGTGATTCCATGAAGACCCAGTTTGGATGTCCAAACTTGGCTCCAAGGCCAATGTCTTGGGAGGACCAATTTTGAACTGGCACAGGCCAAATGGAAGTTTTAAGGCAAGTTGCAGCAGTTCCGCAGCAATATACCTGGTTCAGTAAAAGACATCAAGCCACTTGCCTCATCAGAAGTAGACTGATGATTTTGCAGGACTAGAAGGTGGAGCAGTTTACCAGGAAAGAGTTTACTGGTAGAGTTGGAATAACAGTAGTAGATACAAATGGGAACCATTGCAAGAACCATAAAGTAAAAAGAGATCTCTGCTCTTCCTAACTCCTGGGGAGCAGTTATGTCTATATTTTTTTTAATTTGCCTTTTACCGGTTTGGGCCAAGTGTGTCAGTGTACTTGCTCCAAACTTACTAAACCAGTTTCCTAAAACTAACATAAGACAACTTGCTTTCCTACCTGTGTCATCAGTAAATTTAAGATCATTTCTTGGGTTCCTTCATCCAAGTCAATTATATTAATTATAAAAAGTTCAGGCCCCAGCACTGATCCCTGCAGCACACCTGTCATTACATCGTGCCAACCAGAAAAAGACCCATTTACACCTGTTGTCTACTCCCTGTTAGTCAGCCAGTTTTCTGTCCACGCTACTATGTTACCTCCTATACCATGAGCTTTTATTGTCTTCTATGACCTTTTGATGTGGCAACTTCTGGAAATCTTAGAAGCTGTGGATGTACTATACTGTTTTATCCACAGTACATGTTACTGTAAGATACTTGATATGTTTTCAATGTCTACCATTTAACAGTGGGCTTTTGCCACACAGTATGGGCCCAAATTAGGCATGTGATTTTGCACTGAATGTAGTCCTCTTTCACCCCCTGCACATACCCATCCTTTCTCTTTTGGTTTTCCATCTGGATAATGAGCACAGTGGCTCAAGATCAAGACATGTATATATGACACTTGTCTCATGAGTGGATTCCAAGAGAACTGGATAATCAAAGACTCTTGCTTGAAGCTTGCAGTAACTGCAGCCAAGTGGAGACAACGGAATGCACATTGGTCCACTGTGCTCATTACCCAGATGGAATGTGTAAAATTATTTCAATCAAAATAGTTGTAAGGAAGACAAATTAGGACAGCTCCAATAATTCTAGGAATTCCCAGAATTTTGTAATATGAAATAAATTTCTGTGAATATTTCTTTCTTGGAATCTTTCCCCAGCTAACAAAGTTTCCTTTACTTTTGGCCTTCTCTGCCACCTGGCTTGTTCTAAATCCCATCTGGGCTATCACTTAAAAGCCTTCCTGCACGGCATGTTCCTTTCCAGCAGAAGGAATTCCTGGCCAGTATTTATCCCTCAGCTGACATCATTTCAAAACGCATGATCTGATCCCTTATCTCACTGCTGTTTTTGCAACCTTGCTGTGTACAAATTGGCCATCGTATTTCCTACGTTAAACAGTGACTGCTCTTCAGACATGTCTCACCAGCTGTTACACATCTCACTACGTCCTTCCGCTGCCCAGCAACGTTTGGAGTTTTGCACTTCACAAACATTAAAGGCATTACACTCTCAAGCTAGTTGTTCCCCATACCTTATATTTCCACTGAAGTACATTTAGATCTAGGTTGAATGACATTGGTGGGAAACTGGTTTAACCATCTCTTGCCAGATTTGATTCGACTATTCTAAGCTTTATAGCATCTTACTCAAGTTTTTCTTGGAATATAAGGATAACCTTGCTCTCTCTTCATTGTAAGTAATCTTTTAGACCAGCCTTACCTTCGAGAGGTGCAGAGAGTTTATCACACAGTTGGATATTTTCCCCTGCTGCTTGTGAACTTTCCCCTGGCTCACTGGACCAAAACTTGATAATTTTTCCCCATTTCTCCAAATCTATCTTGCTCTCTCCAATCTCATCTTGTCCATGAGATCCATCACTGGGTTCTACCCAACAAAATTCTTGACCGCCCATCTTTTCTGAGTCCAGCGTTTGCTAATTTTGCTAACAGTTCTCTCTCCTGCATTGATGCGCCATTTTCAAATGTGCTGTCACCAATCCCCTCCTTAGTCTCGTAATACTCATTGCTCCTTTAAAGTATTCTCTCGCATACAACCTCCTTTTCATACCCTGAATCCTGCGTGCCGATGTCTGCTAAATCCATGTCAACCTTCTTGTCAATTCTGTTTGAATTATAGTTCTGAAATAGTCCTTTTCAAAGTTGTGTGACATTCTTTGCAGTTTTAGCTGGGGTAACTATTTCTAGTTCATCTTGTTTCATGATTAAAGTTTGCCACTCTCTTCCTCTTTGTTCCTCCTTTATCATCCAGCTGGATGGTCCTACACTGACGTTGCCCCCATGCTTGCTCAACATCTCTGGTGTCCCACCTGACAATGCTTTGATTTTGAAATGATCATCCATGGGTTCCATTCTTGTTAATTGAACTGCAGCCAAAAATTATCTCCACCAACTTCTCCTCATGCTTCCGCACTTTAACTTTGGCATTAAGTCCTTGTCTTGGCTCATCTTTTGTTTGAACTATCCCTACTCGGCATCCCACTCTAAGTCTTTGTTATCTCTCAACTCAACTTTTCCAGTACTTTTCCAACTTCCATCATCTACAAGATAAAATTGGCCTTGTCCACCCATTACACCTGTGCTTGCCAACCTACACCTACTTGCACTCCACCAACCTTTGTCCTTGTCCAAATTTTAAAATGCTCATTCACTAAGGCTCTCAATTTCTGTTTTTATTTTAAGATCTCCCCCTAAAATCTACATCTATGGGCAGATCTTTGTTATCTGTCCTGAAATTCCCTTTTCTGAGTCAAAATGTTTCTTGATCAGTGGTGCTACTTAAGTACAAATTGTTGCTGTTGCAAAGTGTTTTGTGGTATTCTGAGAATGTAAAATGTATTATTTAAATACAAGTTCCAAACCTTTAGTAGGTGAAGGTATGAAGTATTTGCTCAGAAACTGTAGGAATTTTACTTTGTTTTTGGTTACTAGCTTTGGTGAGCCATCTGCAGGCCAAGATAATTAACGTGAATGATACACTCAGGAAACAGAATTGCCTTTGACCTAATTAATGTACTGTTTATGTGACTTCACTTTGGGACTGCAAGAACTTTAACAGTCTGGAACAGGAAAAGGCCATTTGGCCCAGTGAGGTTGGCTGTCTTGATCCTGTGCCATGCATTCCAATGGTCTTTTAATAGCTATGTCCGTTGTATGCATGGGAAAAGTGTTCCCATTTCTTTGGAAATTTGTGAATCGCATAAGGGGAGACAAATTGCCTGCATACACAAAAAAATTTAAATAATGAAACCCAGAAGGAAAGAAGATTTAATATCAAAACACCAATTTACCAATTCTTGGGTAAATTCTAACACTCTCAGGGCCAACTCTTCTGCATTGCCTTAAATTTGATCTCATTCTGAACTTAGTAGCTGTATCTTCTTGTGCCAAGTTCTCCTTGAGCATCACCTCCTTGTTCACTCACCTACATTGACAATGGCAATGCTTTGATTTTAGAATTTTCATCTTTTTGCTCAGATTCTTTCCTTCATCTCCTCCAGTCATACATTGCTTCAAAAAACTCATCAATTTGGTTCTCCTTCAATGATGGCCTCTTGGGGATTCTGGATTTCAGCCCAATCATTGGAACCAGGCCATCAGCTCTCTTGGGCCTTGGCTCAGGAATTCCCTTCTTAAATATCTAACCCTCTTCCTACCTTTTGGCGCTCCTCAAAACTGACTTTTTACACAAGCCTTTGTATCCCTTTATTTGTATCTCAATTTGTGGCTTGGCAATTTTTTTTTCTAATTCTTCTGTTAAATATCCTGAGGCTTTTGTTTTGAATTATGTTAAAGGTAAGTTATAAGTGCAAGTTGTTAATGTTGATTGAGAATTAGCTGTGGCCAGAATACTGGGATAGTGCATCCTTCAGAAACGGTACTCAGGACTTCCGTTGAACTGAATCGCGGGAGTCCTGTTAGGGCAGCAATCCCTTGGTATAGTACTGAGAATGCCTTCCTAGACTTTTGTCCAAGACCCCTGGAGTGGGACCTGAACCCACAACCTCCTAAGTTGAAGTTGACATACGGAATAACAAAGAAACAGTCCAGTCTAACACTTCAAAGAACTATCAGTGAAGAGCTGCACTATTAGAAATGCGTTTTGTTTTGTAAGATAAACCAAGGCTCCGTTTACTCTCAGGTGGATGTGAAGGATACCATGGCCATATTCAAAGAAGAGTACCAGTGTCCCTGCTAACATCAGTATTAATATTAATTAATCCCTCAACCAGCCATGAAAAATGGATAACTTGCTTTTAACTTTGAAAATTTTTTTGCATATATGTACTGTATTAGTTTCCACATTTCCCGCATTAAAACAATGGCTACACTTCATACCTACTTCATTGGTTTTAAAGTATGCTGTGTGCTCTGAGATTCAAAGGGTGCTACATAAATGCAAGTTCTTCTTCAACAATACTAAGAAGTAGTGAGAGGATTTTGCATCGTCATTGTTTGTTTGTAATAAATAGCATTTCTTCTCCTTCCTTCTCCAGTGGTGCTTCCCCCAGAAAAGGTGGAACCATGTGATGGAATCACATCAATTTTCACTCACGAAGATGGGGAAAAGTGTCCCAATAAAGAAACCAGTAGAGGGACGAGCAAGAAAAGGCTGAACTTTGATGTGAGTTTTGAAACTAAGAAGATGGTGAATTGGTTATCAAATGGTTATGGGGCATATTCTGTGGTATGAAAATATTGAGAACATGGTTGGTTTGTGTCCTTCAAGCAAAATGGTCTAACAAATTTTGCTGTCATGTTTACATGGCATTTATTTATCATAGATACCAAACGAGAGATAATTCTGCAGTCCTGCTAGGGAGGTACCCTGAGTATGGGTAGAATAATCAGGACTACAGTGCTGGGGACTTGTGCCTTATCTACACAATCGTTAAGCACAAGTCCCTGCTGAGTGTGCAGGAGTGGACCGTTCAGCGCCTGTTACCCTTTTCCTGTGATTAAAAGTAAAAACACTTGAACTGCTCAACAGATCAGGTAGCATCCGTGGGGAGACAAAGTGTTAATTTAGGTTTGATAACCAGTTGCAAGGAAAGCCCACTGACTTTTAAACTACTTCTGAAATGCCACAAGAGTGCAACAAATATAGAACCTGTTAATAAGAGTAATTATTCTTGTCTGTGCGTGCGCGTGCACGTGTGTGCGTGCGCGGAGGTGCAAGGGAACAACTTGCATGGCGTAGCCCTGAATTACTGGGCAGTAATTCACTTAAAAGTGAATTTGAATTCTTCAATTTTATTTTAACGGAATCAAAAATATGAAGGCAAAAGATTTTGTTGGTTAAGTTAGAAATTAGCAATAACGGCCCTAGGTGTAAGGCAATGCTAAGCCACCTCCACTTCCCTACAAAAGCAGACTTCAATGGCAATGTGAACCAAGATTCTGCCATGCTGCCACGTTATACATTGGTGTGGTGATGTACATTGGGTTACAACATTTCAATCTGTTGAAAGAATCCCACAGTAGAGGAGAGATTTAGAACAGAGAAATGCACTTTCTTTTCAGGAGCTAGAGTGTGACGTGTCTGTTGAAGAAGATAACCATCAGGAATGGACCTTCACTCTTTATGATTTTGACAACAGTGGCAAGGTTACTAAGGAGGTACATTTATATTTGTTTTGTTTCTTAGGTTGTTGTGATGTTTTAAGTTGTGAATTTTGCCATGATACAGCAGGTCATGGGTGGGGGAACTGACTACAAGTACATAACCAACTTTCTCCAAACTTTCCACATTTTTTAAAATTATTTATTCTACAAACTTTCACCTTGGTGTAGAGGAGCACTTAATTGTCGGCCTGGACAACAGTGGGCCAAATGGCTGTTTTGTGCTCAATGACTCTGACAACAGACAGAGCAGATTCTAAGGTTATAAATTGTATTTTGCAAGATAAATCCCACCAAAGTTTGCTGATCCAACTGAGATCTTCTCAATATATAGAGTGCCATTTCTAATGTTGCTGGTACTAGAACAATTCCAAGAAGCACTTTAATGCAGTTAGTGGAGCTAGAAAAAAGGGGGTGATAAATGTGGATGGGGGAGTCGGGGGGTGGGGGTCATTCAAAACTGAGGGTGTAGAAATTTTTTTTCACAGGGGATGGGGAATCTCTGGAATTCTCTGCCCCAGTGGGTGATGGAAGCTGGATCATTAGAAATATTTAAAATGGAGGTGGATAAATATTTGATGGATCGAGGAATAGAGGAGCTGAGGCCAGCGTAGATCAGCCATGATCATATTCAATGGTGGGCAGGTTTGAAAGGCCTGATGGCCTGCTCCTGCTCCTATTTTCATGAGTTGTGTTCTTGTGTGCAAGGAGGCAGTTGGTATTGAGTGGTATTGAAGCTGGTAAAATGGAGCAGGGTGGACGGGTTGAAAATAGATGACGGATGAGAAGTGGGGAGGTAAGGAAACAGTTTGTATTGCAATGGTACTGGAGCTGTGAAGCAAACATTTCTCCAAGCTTAGGGAAGCCTTAGCTATGTGAAGCTGAAAGCAAACTGAAACATGGAGAAATGCTTCAGTAAAAGGCCAGAGGCGACAACTTAGAGGTAATATGTTCTACAAGTCATTTTGTCCATCTTAAGTCCGTCAACATTGTTGGCATGGGAGAAGCTGAGGCAACAGTATTATTCAAACATATACTTTGAAAATAGGAAATGAACAATCTCTTGTGGGACTCTCATGTGAGTTTAGTTTTTATTGCAAGAAGATTCCAGGAATTTTTAACTTGTTAGCTTTGGATCAGTCCTTAATCTCTGTACAAGTTCTTTCATCCATTATATTACACATTTTCTTCTTAATTGTTTTGCCCCAACATCTGTTCTTTGTCCTATGTGTTTTATATGGTTTGCCTGTTTGGAACAAAGTTGTCATGCATTGTTCATTTGAACATTGAAGTTTAAACTGAATTATCTGTGTGAGTTGTAACAGGTATTTTTGCCCCTTTTGTTGATTTTGGCTAATTGTAAAGCAAGCAGTGACTGGGCAAAGGCAATGAAGGGAAGTGTAAAGGTCTGACTGGTATTGAAATTTGACTTGTCGATTAGTGGTTATGGCAGTGAATTGATTGAGTTGTTGCTTCCTGCACAGATTGGCATGTAACATAATTTAATATCATGTTGCCAATTAACTTGGGTTCTAACCACCAAAGCAGTGCTTCTCTTCAAGATATTAAAAGTAGTTGCTTTTCATAAGTTCTTTGACTTTCTATACTTTACAGAAGATAGTCCTACAGATTACCTCATCTACAACCAGGAGTCAATTCAATGCAACATTGGTTACTCGCCAACTGATTGCAAACAAATCAATCTTAAGTCTTTACACTGGGGTCCTTGCAAGCCAGAGTCACTCATGTCTGCTGGTTTCCCACTCGCTTTACATCCTGGTGATATTTCTCACAAATGGTAGGGAATATTTGCTAAGTCAATCAAACAAAAGTAGAAGCAGGAGTGGACCATTCAGCCTCTTGTGCCTACTCTTCCATTCAGTAAGATTATGGCTGATCTTTTACATTGGCACCACTTTCCTCTACTAACTCCATAATCCCTTGATTCTGTTGAGATCCAAACATCTATGTATCTTGAATATACTTGATATTTAAGTACCTCAGCCTACTTGAGTAGAGAATTCCAAAGATTCATTACCCTAGAGTGAAGAAATTACTTCTCATCTGTATCCTGAATGGCTGACCCCTTATTTTGAGCTGGTGACCTATCCCTGTATTTGCCCTGTTGAACCCCATTTCAAG